>ML827889.1:33366-60719 GCA_009831015.1 Picea engelmannii
AATATCTAGCGGCTATGTTTCCTTCCAGCGTTTTAGGCTGACTGAAGGGGTGTGGGCCCATAACCTGTTAGAATATATAAGATGGTGTGCTCGTTTTACCACGACGATACCCTCGTCTCCCAACCACAAGCCGAAGCCTCCCTTCGAGCACCTTAACCTTGACCTGAGAATTCCTCCGGAAGCAAAGCCTAGGCTAGATAGCCAAAAAAAGAGCAATGCATCTCTCCCCAAGGATAACGCATCACAGAAAGCTGATCAGATAGTCTAAACCCTAGCCAAGAGATATGCAAGCCAAATACTGAAACTTGTTGTTGCTGCAACTGCACCTGCAACGCTCCTCCAAACCTACGCACCAGTTGGAACTACAGTGCGCACCAACTGGGAAAACTGCAGTCCTGAGATGTGTCAAATGAGAAACTGGCGCCCTGTATTTATAGTAATCCTGCCAGTTTACTGGGGACGAATTCTCCTTCTGGATAGGTGTCTGTTCAGTATATTATTATTAATTCTGGCCGACATCTTCTCTTGGAGGCTAATAGCCTAATATAAATTATATTCTTGAGCCAACAAGGCTTCTAGGGTTATTAGCCAATTCATTAGGGTTTCTCTTGCTTCCCGGAGTCTTCTATTCTCGTCAGGTTCACATGTAGAGGTAAATACCTCCCGCAACTACCATAATATTAACAGGGGTTAGGTTGTTATCCCTCGATTCTATCCACGCACCGAAGACTAGGAGCTAGCTGGATAGGGGGTTAGGTTGTTAGCCCACAGTTCTATCTACGCGCTGAAGACCAGGAGCCAGCCGGACAGGGGGGCTAGCGCGCCCGAAGGAATAGCGCCTAGCCACATGGAGGTGCCCATGTGACCCAGGGCGTGGAGAAAAAGGGGTTGCGCCCACATTTTTATACAAAGTGGTTTTTTTTATAATGTTTGGGATTTTTATTTGATTATTCATCCTGTTTATTGAGATTTTGGCCATTTTTGGGAGATATTGGGCATTTTTGGAGCCCAGATTTTGGGAGGAAGTTGGGGATGGATAACCAACTTCAGATCTATAAAAACCAGGCCTTTTTGAGGCCATAGAGGGCAGTCAGAGCAGAGTTATGCTGAAGGGAAGCCAAGCCAAAGCCATTTTTATGCAGGGAAGCTATTGAGGAGCAGACGCTTGTGGGCCATTTCTGGGAGCTCCGGTCATCCATTTTTCATGCTGTTTCTTTTGCTGGGTTCTAGAGATCTGGAAGAACATGACCAGATCAGTCTTATAGCCTAATGGCACTGCTGCGATGTATTTTTGAGCTTTGAACAGAAATAAAGAAGCCTCCCCCACATAGACAAATGCCCGAAGACGTAGGCCACGTTGTGCCGAACTCCGTTATCAATTCTTTTGTTATGGTTTGCTATTTATTACTTCATTTCAGATCTGCATATGTGTATATGGCTATCATAATTCCTCTTATTTCCTCATTCTTTCATTAAGCTTCTCAAATGGTTAATTAACACATGCAATAAAAAACTCAACCACAGTCATTAAAAGATCTTTACGGATCACTTATATAAGGTAAGATGATACTATAAATATCTATAGATTTAAGCATTAAACAGTTTGAGTGATGGAATCAAATCCATCCTCATGACACAAAGTGCATGAGTGATGGAGTCTCTCATAATCTGGAAAACTGATTTGGGAGCTTCTATTCAATGCCTTCTCAAAATATTCACCATCATATTGGTCCAACTAGCGCATTATGGAAATAGAGGTTTTGGTACCAGAATACACATAGTCGCAAATCTGAGTACCAGAGTGGACGTGAAGAATACAATACTAGAATGGCACATGACTTGGTACCAGAATGGATTTGGAGTAGGTAGTACCAGATCAAAACTGCCTTGGGTACCAGAATGGATTTGGTACCGCATTGCATGGTGACTGGTAGTACCGGATAGGCTTCTCATGAGTCAAACCATTAGGACTATACAAAATAGAACACTTTAATCGAATTAATTCAATAAAGTTAAATAAACATGCTTTAAATCATCAATTACCTCTTGTGAACATGAACAAGGCCATTAGGTATGTGTTTGGGAGGAAATAGTCAAGTATAGGTTTGTAACATAGGCAAAAAGGCTTAGATACAAGGTAAGATAGGGCATTATACATGTCAAAATAGGGACTCAACATTTCCCCCATGCTGAAGGTGTTTCATGTCCTCATGCAACATTATCAAAACCGATACCCAAAAATTCTGCAAAATTGGATCCTTCTTTGTTATTTCTCAGGTTGTAGGATGTTAAAACCAGAAACTTCACTCCTCAATTCCTTCTTGATCACCCTAGTGTACTGGATCAATCGTAAGGCCTTGTTGATTTTGGCAGAGACCTCTGCATGTTGTTCCTTCAATTGTGCATTCTCTGGCTTGATATGCCTATCCAATACCTTGTACTCTTCAAATTCTTTCTTCAACCTCTCAATCTCTACTATCAATTTTTGTTTGTTAAGGGACTTGTCTAGGCTAGGTGTGATTGCTTTCTTAGTCACTTTCTCTCGTGCTTCTTTTTCTTTTCTCAAACCCCTCAAAGTCTCTGTTACCAGCCCTTCTATCTCACTTACTGTTACCAGCCCTTCCATTTCACTTGTTGTAGCTCCACAATCACTTCCTTTTTTTGGAGAACTTGAAATATCCATGGGTTCTCCTTGAAGAGAAGGTATATTTGGAACTGTTGCTTGCTTGGCCATGCTTCTGGTGGTCCTTCGTATGGGCATCAAGAATTTCTTAGATTTGATGACAGGGGTAGGAGTTTCCTCAAACAACTTCCTTTTCTTAATATTAACACCGGTTGTAGGCCTGGACACCTGTTTCTCCTATGTCAACTTGATTTTTATCTTGAGGCCTTGAGTTGTGAATTCTGGAATTTGCTTCTACTAGCCAGCCCGTATTTCTACCCTGGAATATTGAGGCACCTTAGTAGTTTCTTTCAATTCACCAACCAGGTTTTGGGAAGACCGAGTAACTTCATGAGTATTTTTCAATTCTTTAGAGGATTTCAGAGGGGGTTTGATAGTTTCCTCATGTAAAATCTCCTGTTGATTTGTCTCCTCCTTCTTTCATTTCTTACTCTGTGATAGTTGGTCTTTAAGACGTAGGACTGAGCTAGATTCTTTAGATTGTGCATACTTTATCTTGTTTTGTAATTTGAGTTCATGGGTCTTCTATTCTTGGCTGGCTGGTTCTAATGACACCTCCATGATTGATTCAAGAATGTTGTCTTATCGACCTCGTAGCTCAAAGTCTTCCTTTTTATCCTTTTGAATTGAGGTAGGACTTATTTTCTGGGATTGGGTGGCTTTCCTCTTCCTCGATATAGTAGGTTCCTCTATGACAGACTTTTCTTTCACTGATTTCTCAATGGACTGAGATGAGCTGGGTGTAGCAGTGATTTCTTTACCTCCCATTGTCATCCTTTTGTCTTTCTTTTCCTTTTTTCTTGAACCCTTACTGTGTATCCCTGCCTTCTATATCTCAACAGATTTGGACATTTTTTCTTGAGAGAAATTCTGTTGGAGTAATTGCTTCCAAATACCACCTTGTGCCCTTAAAGCATGAACAACCAAAAGTTTGAATAAACTGTGGTGATGAAGTCTAGTTTCAAGTTTCTTGAAAAATGACCTCACCCCTCTCGCCATCTTCTTTAAGCTCATCCATAGGAAATGGGGAAAATCGATTTGTGGTCCTCCCTTGAAATGTGATAAAAGATTCAAATGATAAATGAAGGTCACTGCATACCTTCCTTTGCAGGTGAGGAATTTCTACAGACTTATGAGAATCATCCAATATTCCTCTTTGATGTAGCTTTGAGGGACACCCTTGGTCCAATCAGGGTCTTGATGTTCTGATTTGAGGAATTTCTGAAAGAGTTTCTTGTCAACGATCACCCTCTTGAAGTATTTTTCTCTAGCCATGGGGAGACCTGTAGCTTCTGATATAGTGGCTTCTATAATTTTTAGCTTCATGTCCCCAAACCACACACTTACTCCATCATATGTATGTGCAAAGGCAAGAGAAATTCCCTCATGATGGCCTTTAAAATTCTCCAAAAATGGCACCCACCCTGCCCATTCATATTTTTATTTGCAATCCTGATATTCTGTTGTTTCCCTGTACAATTGAAATATAGGCTCATTCCTGTCGATCCCCATGCTAGCTTAAAACATTCTCTTAGGTGGATGAGGCACAAACAAAGGATTGAGGGTTGAGTACCGAATAAACGTAGACTCTGATAGAGTACCAGACGGGGAAAAATATTCAAGGGATACGAAGGCACGAGATGTTTGTAGATGGTGTGACAACAACGATAAATAACGCTCATCTAGATGGAAGAGCCATATAGAGGAGCGTTTATAAATGGAAGTGTAGATTACAATGGTCACATTGATAATCATGATGATATGGTGAGGTAAGTCAGATCCACTAATGGCTTATGGAATCATGGGAAAATTGGTGTCAAACAATATTCACGGAAGGGTGTGGTCGTTATGATCGGGACTCGTGAGTGTAAAATTGGCTGGGATCATTATTCGATATGGTTAGAGGTGTGGTTCATGTCATTTCATATAGTACAGTAGCGAATCATAAGTTTATGGGGTTTATTTACCGGATAGACAGAGGGAGTATGAGTTTGATTCGGTAAGAGACATCATGACCTCGCACTCTTAATATTTTGGGGAATAAGGACATTTTCTCTCGACGAAAATGTGGTCAAGGATTTTACAAAGATTCGTGAAAAGGGGGTATGTCATGATCTGAGAGAAATCAGATGTTTTAAATGCATATTTAGTCTAATTCCTTTAAATAAAATGAAAAAAAATGTTGAATCCGTATGTCCTAGCACTAATAATTAGACAACAACTTGGAAATATCATGAAAGTTACCAGTCACATTCTTACCAGTATTGGATCATCTAATTATAGAGTTGAAGTTAGTACAGGATCATCTGAGTACCGGATTACCTGAGTGCCATATTTTTTGAGTACCGGATCACCTATGTGTAGAGTTTGTAATTAGTACCAAAATAGCGGAGGGTCCTTTCTTCAATCCCGGATGGGGTCCAGTACCAGATAAGCACAAATATGAACATTGTTTTCTTGTGCTTTAGAGATCTTTGACACAGATTCTGGTGGTAGTGATTTGTAGAAACATCTGGTGTTCTGTGATCATATTCGATTACAAAACCATGTAGATGGAATAAATACCAAAACTTAGGAATTTTGATTTTTGCAAGACGTTTTATGTGGGAGGAGGGTATTCTGTGAATTGGATGATCAGGTGTTAAGATTCATAGAACCCTCTTATTTTGGAACCAGGGTAATCACAAGCTCCTATTGGTATTTCCTCTTTATTACAAAAATAATAATAATACTAACTACTACTTTTCTATGGATTTTTATAGAGCCCATATTAGTTAATGCTTGCCGGTATTTTCACTTTTAAAGAGTTTGAAAAACTTAAAGGAAACTCTTTATACTGTCCCGTGGATTTTTCTCTAGCCCGAGCCAGTTCCTACTCCCCGGTATTTTCAATTTTAAAGAGTCTAAAAAACTTAAAGGAAACTCTTTATACTGTCCTGTGGATTTTTCTCGAGCCTGGGCCAGTTCCTTCTCGTCGGTATTTTCAATTTTAAAGCGTCTAAAAAACTTAAAGGAAACTCTTTATACTGTCCCGTGGTTTTTTCTTGAGCTCGTGCTAGTTCCTGCTCGCCGATATTTTCAATTTTAAAGACTCTGAAAAAATTAAAGAAGACTCCATCTGGTAGATGTCCTCCTTATTTGTCTATCCACATGGGAACACAACCAATTTTTTTTGCTTTTGTTAGTTATATCAGAAAAATAAAAGAGATTATCTATCTAATGATACACCTATGTACAAAAAATGAATTTATACAATTGAATTTACTGTGGTAGGTCAGTAGGAGGAGAAACCCTCTTGCTTACCAGTTGCATTTCAGAACTCTCAAGAACATTTTTGACAAAATCCACTTTTGATAGAGGCTTATGATAAACCTTTAGTCGATGCCCATTTACGACAAAGGAATTCTGATTCTCATCAATGGTCTTTATCCTTACTGAACCATTGTCATAAACTGTGTCGATCTCATAGGACCCCATCCATCTATTAGACAATTTACCCTTAAATTTTTTTAATCTACTATCATATAGGAGGGCCCAATCCCCTGACATAAAGGACTTCTTTTTGATGTACTTGTCATGCCATTTGGTCCTTTTCTCTTGTATCAGGGTGGTTCTTTGTATAGAATCCTGTCTTATCTCATCAAGCTCATTTAATTGCAATAGCCTCTGTTTTTTAGCTTCGTTCAGGTCCATCCCTAATTGCATGGCAGTTTCGAAGGTTTTAACCTGAAACTCTATGGGAAGTAGTACCTGCTTCCCATACACCAAATCATAAGGTGTATGGCATGTTGTATTTCTCCAAGATGTCCTGTAGGCCCACAAGGCCTCAAGCAACCTATCGGCCCAGTCTTTCTGATGCAACTAAACAGTCTTAGTGAGGATGGCCTCTATCACTTTGTTGGTCGATTCCACTTGGCCATTGGCTTGGGGGTGATAGGGTGAAGAATTTATTTGTTTGATCCTGTACTGTTCAGTAAGATCCTTGACCAAATTTGAGGTGAATTGTGTCCCTTGGTTAGTGACTATATCTTGAGGTACCGTGAAATGAGTGAAAATTTCCTCAAAGAGAAAGTCTACAATATACTGTTCATTGGATGAATACAAAGCCTTGACTTCTACCCATTTTGTTACATAGTCTGTGCAAACTAACATGTACCTTTTCCCACGGGACATGGAATTGATAGGTCCTACAAAATCTAAGGCCCGTTTTTCAAAGGGTTCGATCACTACTTGTGCTTAGAGCGGAATTTCATCAACTGTTGTAGGTTTTCCCATTCTTTGGCAATCATCGCAGTTGGCCACGTATTTATTTGCATCTTTGAAGATGGTTGGCCAATAATAGCCAGACTGTAGGATCTTGTATGCTGTCCTTTTGTCAGAAAAATGTCCTCCACAAGGGCCATCATGACAAGCTCTGAAGATATCTTGCATCTCATTCTCCTGAACACATCTTCTGATTACCAAATCAGGTCCAGTTCGGTATAATCAATCCTCATGCGACATATAATTGGCACTTAGCTGAATAATTTTTTTTTTTTTTTTCTCTGGATGACAAATTTTGAGGCATCTTTCCAATTACAATATAGTTGGCTATGTCTGCATACCAAGGGGTGTAATTATAAATGGAAAATAGATTCTCATCCGGAAAATCATCATCTACTGGAGTAATGTCACCTGTATGAATAAGTCTAGACAAGAAATCAACAACCAAATTATCTCTTCTAGGCCTATCAATGATAGTGATATTGAATTCTTGTAGTAATTTAGTAAAAGGTTTTGAGAAACCAATAAGATTCTTTAGTAAAAGTATCAGAGATGCTGAACTAAGATATGATATACTAGAAAATAAAGCATATGCAATCGTGAAAGCTCTCAAAGATTTCTGAACTTATGTGCTCCATTCTAAGGTAATCACCTATGTACCAAGCAACGTTGTCAAAGATATATTAGTTCTGCCAGATAGTGACAAAAAAAGAGGCAGATGGTTGGCCAAGATTCAATAATTTGACCTAGAAGTAAAACCGACCAAACTGTTCAAAGGTAAAGGTTTGGCTAAATTACTAGCTGAATCAAATTTCCAGGAACTTGGGATATATCATTTACAATCCTATGAATAACTACTAGATATCGAAGAGTTCGATGACTAGATACCTATGACTCAAATCCAAGAGAAATTCTCTTCTTCGGCTTGGTATAAAGACATAGTTTCCTACCTTCTCACTCTATAGTGCCTGAGCGGTATGACTCCCTCCAAATCTAGAACGTTGAAGTTGCACGTAGTAAAATATAGTATCATGAACAATCAACTATATTGGAAGGATCCTCTGGATTTCTTACTAAGCTATCTAGTAGAATCTGAAACAGAGAGGGTAATAAATGAATTCCATGAAGGGGTGTGTGGAGGGCATCATGCATGGATAGAAACGACATATAAAATCCTGAGAGATGGATATTATTGGCCGAAACTATTTGCTAATGTGAACTCTAAATTCAGATCCTGTAACCCCTATCAACTATTTTCAGGCAAGCAAAAGATTCTCGCACTACCTATGGTCCCAGTTAAAACAGAAGCTTTGTTTCAACAATGGGGTCTAGATTTCATCAGTGAAATTCATCTGCATTCAAGTGCACAACATAAGTGGATTTTGACCACTACTAACTATTTCACCAAATGGGTAGAGGCTATTCTGACACGAAACACAATAGATACAGTGGTGATCGGTTTCTTGGAAGAAAACATCTTATCTAGGTTTGGCTATCCTCAGAATATAGTTACTGATAATTCCCAAGCTTTCAAGTCCATGGCTTTGGTAAGTTTATGTCAGAAATACAATATTGTACTATGGCATTCCACAACCTATTATCCTCATGGAAATGGGTTAGACAAATCCTCGAACATGAGTCTAATCACCATAATTAAAAAAGTGCTGATTGAAAATAAGAAAGCCTGGCATGTACATTTGAAATATGCTTTGTGGGCTAATCGGATAGGCACTAAGAGATCAATCAGAATGTCCCCTTTTCAAATGGTATAAAGTACCGATGTTGTTCTCCCCATCAATATTTCTCTGCCCATAATGAAGCTCTGGAAATATGCCAAGGAAGAGCCAAATCATGTCACTAGAAAAACAAATCAATTGATTGAAATCCAACAAAATAGGCTTTAAGTAGATGAGAAACTCCAGAAATATCAAGATAACATGAAATCCCTGTTTGACCAAAAAGCTAAAGATATGGAATTCCTGCCCGGTGACCTAGTTTTAAAGTGGGATGCTAGGAAGGAAGACTCAGGAAAACATGGCAAATTCAACCATATCTGGTGTGGATCCTTCAAGATCACAACTTTCGAAGGGAAGAATTCATTTATGTTGGAAAATCTGGATGGAAAAATCCTTAACGCCCCTATCAACGGGCGTTACCTAAAGAATTTTATGAAATAAACGGTTTCCAAACTATCATTGCATATACCGGTTTGATTTATTTACTTTGATTCACGATTTTTCATTTCTTTCGTAAGTCGCTACTTTGACTGTAAATATAGACACGTTTGTTGTTTCCGAAAGGAAAACAGGTAAATAAAAAAGAAAAAGAAAAAAAAGAGATAGGTAATAGTTACTATTTCTTTTGAGAAGTATCTAACAACTCTCATGTTTATTTTTATCGCAGGATACTAGCTGATAGTCGAGATACCAGAAAGACATTTCAGAATAGCAATATGCTCCCAAAATAGGTGATAAATAAATAGTTGGCTTAGTTGAAAATATGAAGAAATTTTCAGGTATGAGCTTCTAAAACCTATTGAACCAAGTTGAAACTTTTCAGAGGGATTTAGCTGAATCTAAAAGAAATATCATTTATAGAAATATTGTCACCTAACCAACGATAAGAGTAATATTATAATTATAGACTAACCTTAAAGGTTTCCTCTGATGTTTAATAAACAAAAAAAAATCAATTAAATGAAAATTAAATAAAAATGAAATACAAATAAAAGATCTTAAAGAAATATGAGAATCACTGAAAATCTTATGCAAGATTGAACCTATTCGCAATAGAGCTATTGAACCCTTAATTTTCCAATCTATCCATCTTAAAGCTTATGTTCCATTTGGTTCTCATCTCCTCCCTTGGTCTCCACAGAGAGAAAATTTCGCCCCAACTCTGAAAACTCAGAAACATGTCTTAAAGCAATGTTAGGCAAATATTTATACGCACCTCTCGACTTAACTGGAAGAAAATACGTCTAGGTTAATATTGACTACTTTAGCCTCTCTAATAGATTCAAACTCATCGATTTCACTCAAGGAATTCCCCTGAAAAATAAAAATCCCTCGTGAAAAAATTCCTTGCAGGTAAAGGTTTCTTGAAGGTCAGAAAGAAATTAACCCAGAGTAATAAAAGTGAGTTAACAGAACTTTGTTGCTAATTTATAAGTAGATATCATCCCTGGTATGTAACATACAAATTGATTCCCCCCACTTCATGCTTAAATATATATATATATATATATATATATATATATATATATATATATATAAGACAAATGGTGAAAGGAAATTCATCTAAATGATTGCCCCTATCTAGTTCGAAAAAGAGATGATGAAATGAAATTCATTAAATGATTGACCTCATCTCGGGCATTTAAATTCAATATTACAAAATGAAGTGGTGATAGGAAATTCAATTTGGGAATTAGATAACTTCACCGGGGTACTTAACAGGCTCGCTGGTAGTGAAGCAATGTCTACGATATCTGCAAGGATGTTATACATGTATTATAATGTACTCTGGTAGTTATTCTTCCTCTCGAAAAGATTTACATCCTAAGCCAACTAAGGACTCCCAAATTAAATCATTAAAATCACTTTTCCTTGACACGAATAAGATCAAACAAAGTCTGATAGATAGGTCGAGGTTGTTTCGATTATCTTGAAAAAATATGAATATAGTTTCAGGGGATTGAAATTTCAAATGGCCTAACCAAAAGTCATGATTTGATGTGTTTTGAAGGTTTTCTAAGTTACGGGTGAAACACTTTTCTCAGTGCGATCCTTTTCTGAAAAAGTTCCACAAAATGAAATAATGACTCCATTTACCCAGTAAAGGCACTTGGTCTACTGTTCTTCGCGACTCACAGGGAGATGCGATCCCTATATGGATCCTATGTTGGAACACATATATTTTTCAATACTTTAGACTTGGATAAGTTTCATTTTCGTTTAAAAAAGAACAAATACGCACCTTCATATCACCGTTGATGAAATCTTCCATTGAATCCAACAATCTGAAATCCTTAAAAGTCATAGAGCCGTCCACTCGTTAAAAGGTCAAATCACTAAAGGATACTTTTGAAATGTCGGGTTTTAGGGTTTCACGATACTAATAGTCCAACATGTAAGAAACCCAAAGTCCCGATATACGAAATCGCAAAATTATATTAAGCTTTAAAACTATGTTAATTAAAGGATTAAAGGAAATTAAGGTTAATTAATTATATCACGACTTTATGTTTCAGAGATCCTTCCTCGAGTGACCACCAAAATTCCCGATACGCAAAATTGTGAAACTTTTGAAGTTAAGCGTGATTATTTAAAAAGTTAAACATAATTAATGTTAATTAATCAATCACGACTTTGCATTTCGGAGATCATAACTTGAATTAATATGGGATAACTGGATGTCCGAAAACCCAACATGGATTAATATTAAACACCATTAATTAACAGGATAAACCTGATTTATTAACACATTAAACAATCTTATCTCTTGTTAAGTTTACGTTGATTTGAAATGCAGGTAAATTCAAATTTTCTCTATGCTTTTCCTGGATCACAAGATATCAACCATTAATGGCATTAATAGTTGATTTAAGGAAATGATTTCAAATAAGATCCTGCTTTATCACCCAAATCAATTTACTAAAGGAAGTAAACGCATTGTCAGTGAAGGTATATGCATATTGATACACTTAAGGCAAAGAAGATTTCTTTCATTTTTGAATTACATTCTCATTTTCACATAGCTAGCTTAACGAAATAATCAGTTTTCTGCATTCTCATTCTTTGTAACAGATAAAAGAGTTTGAAGGATTGATACCATGGCTCCACGAAAAGCACCTAAAGCTACTGGTGAAATTTCGAGCCAGAATGCAGATGTTCTCTCTTACACCTTGCCTAGAAGCATAGACAACGTCAAATCCTGGACACAAGTATTCAACATCTTACAATATGAATTGGTAAATTGCTTGGATGATTCAAGTGACAACAAGAAGGAGAACATATCTACCAAATACAATTTTTTTGCTTAGTTAGAGCTATAGAAGATAGCGACAAGGCCTAAGCTCTTTTCTTATAATGATATGATCGGTTGGGTGATGGACCACATAGATATCCCAACCATAACTATTTTCAATTCAGAAAAGGTTGCAATTGTGTCTTTCAGACCAAAACATCTGCAGGTGATGTACAAATTGTCTCCGGTAACTAATTGTGTTTATAATGAAAAATTCCTAGAAGAATTCAACAAGAACGAATGTGAGCAATATGAAAAAAACCTTTCCGAATTAATTAAAGACTAGTATTCTTGCCCCAAAAAATTCAGAGCTGATTCCCATGGTATATACCCAGTTGCTGCACTAGAACCTCAAATAATGTACATAACAATGATGCTGTGTAGGCTCTACAAGAAGGAAAACACGACTCATTTCTTTTTACAATGGGTACCTATTATACACACAGTAGAAAAAGGGTACTCTTTTGACTGGGCAAAGATACTATCAGACAGTTTGGTTCAAGAGATTACAAGATATCAGTTGCTAAGAGCCAAAGGGAAACCGACCCAAATTTTCATGTCGGCTTATATTATGGAGGCCGTCTATTTCATGACGCCTTTTTCGCTAATGGACTGGAGCTGGAATCCAAATAGTGTCGAACCCATAAATATATATCATTTGAAGCTTTGGGAAGAAAAGGAAAAGGAGTTCCTTTATGAGATCTGCAACTGGGTAGTGGTGCCAATGCACACTGCCATATATGGCTATCCCCCTCCCAAAATTTCAGACAAGATTGTGACTAACCTAGGTAGAATACCAGACTGGTATATTGAGGAACACTTATCCTATATTAGGGTTTTTGGCTATTCGGTTCCTCCATATGCTCTGTCACAATTTTTACCAAATCGATTAGTGTGACAAGAGGTCACACGACAAACTGTTCTCGGTGGAATTAGAAAGGAGCTCAAAGCGGTACAGAAAAAGGTATGCCCCTATTTTCCCCTCCAGATTGGTGCATTTTCCCTACTGGATTTTGGTCACTCTAAAGTAGAGGTCATGGCCTTGGAAGAAGCAAAGCTGGTCAGCATTGAAATCAAGAAGCATAACCCCCAGAAGGTTGTGGGTAATCACATGGCCAACTACAATTTAAAAATGTATGAACATGAGGATTCTCCTCAAGACAAGATTTTTAGAGGAGTGAGATCCTATCCATAGGTCTTGAGTCGGGTTCGAGCTCTGCCACCTGATAAAATGATTGATTTTTATGACTTCCATAGGCACCGAAGAAGTAGTCTCCCTAAAGTGTTACAAGGAGGAACCCCAACATCTACAGTTGCACAAAAAACAAAGACCCAAAGATCAAAAGCAGTAAGATCTAGTGGACAAGAAAATCGGGAAAATTTGGAGAAGACTGAGGTGTCTACTCAGAAAGAAGAGATCCCATCGACAAATGTATCAGGTGACCAAGCCAAAGATCAATAATAGACACTGACAAAAGAGGGAGAAGAAGGACCACTGATTTCACCAGATAAATCAACTACACATGTAATCGGGAAACAATCATCCACCGAAATCAAAAGCCCTATCCAGTTCATCACACCGTTGCAATTCACCAGAGGGAATCCAAATGAAGAGGAAATATTCATAGAATAAATCACACCCATTTTGGTTGAAGAGTTTCCTCCTTTTGATTTCTTTTTCAGCAAGAAAAGGAAGGCTGTGGTGAAGAGAGAAATACACCAAAGGGAAGGTTCAGTCGTCGAAAGACACAGGGTGCTGTTTGATGGAGAAACCTTAGATAAGGTAGACTTTACTGAAGAAGTAGTGGGTTCATTGGGGGCTTTTGCAACATCCAACGAGTTTTTAGTCGGAAATTTAAAAGAGCAACTAAAGTAGAAAGATCTGCAAATAAGCCAATTGTAGAATCAAATGAAGACTATAGAAAAGAATGTTCGGAGTGAGGTCAACAAGGACTTTGAGCAGATTAGAGCCAACGACAAACATGAAATCCAACAGCTCAAATCCATCCTCGAGGAGATGCACAAGAATATATAGGTAATCCAGGGATGGGCCACCCAACATGATGAGTTGGTAAGGCAACTGCAAGCCAAGGTGAGCTCTATAGAAAACATGATTGTAGATATAATAGTGTTCCAAGATCAGTATTTGGAAGTGCGAAAGGAACTGGGAGAAGCACAACAAATCCTTCTCACCAAGGTTGAAACTATTCAAGATCATTTTCAAGTGATAGATCAAGCATTAAATAACATTTTTTTAAGAGAGAGAGAAGCTATTTCTGCTCGGACTACCTTCTAAGAAGCAATCATTTCGTCAACAAAAGAAGGAGAAACTATGACTTCCAGGTTGTTTGTTTCGGAACAGACCAGAGGTGATATAATACTAAAAGCTTGGGAATCTAACATAGCTGAAAGAAGGAAAATGGATAAGGAAGTGAAGGAATTTTGTGAAGAGGCTTTCCACTCACTCAATAAAGAATAATTAGGCCTTGATAAAGAAGATAGCTCTGGAGTACTGGGACAGATTAACATAACAAAACATCAACTTGACATTAAGACAAATATGGAAGAGGCTCAGGCCAAAATCTCACAAATAAAACAAGTTGATATTATTCAGATAAATAGATGGCTAGTGAATCCTAATCTGCAATTACAATCTACAACCTTAGAGGATAGAAGAATGGGAGAAAAATTACATCAATTGGAAAATAAATTATATATTTTTGAGGCTAATAATTTAACAGAGCCCTCCAGGATGGTGGCGCAATTTTTGAGTAGATGTATCAAATGTATTGAGCAAGGAAAAGGTAGCACCGCTGGAAACAAATGAGATGACTTGTGTGCATTATCCATTTCGGGGCTAGGAAACTAGAGAGAAAAATACCTCTACTAGCGTAATGGGGAGACTGACAAAAAGGATGCAAATGAAGCGTTTCACATTTTACATTTTTCAATTTTTACTATTTTAGAAATAAGGGGAATTCCAACCGTTTAAGGTTGATAATATTTTGTATAAATATAACTTTCTAAGGTTAAGCACAGGCTGCTTCGTATTGTAACTAAGAAAACTCATCCTTTATGAGTATTAATACAAGTGCAGACATGGATTCCAAATTTTGTGTTGTTTGAGTTATGTGCCCTCTTTGTATTTCATGTCTTCTGTTCTCTTTAAGTCATTCATGAACAAACGAATGATTACAATTTAGTACAACAACTACTGTGATTACATTTCATTAGTATTTAATTAGCAAGCAATTTTTCCTCTCTAGTTGCTATCAACAAATACAAGACCTGCCTGTTATTTAGATTACTACATCTTATATTCTTTCAGGGGTGCATTCTACATTTATTTCTACTATAAACAAGGTAAGACTCTTCTATCATTGATGCCTTAGTTTGTTTAATAGTTTTGTAATTTTCTTCTCCTCTTTCGATTTGATAAATTGACTCTGACGACAAAATACGGCCTCTGTTCTGTTCAAATATTAATTTCATTTGCGGATTTCACTTTTACACAGCTAACGGAAGAAAAAGAACTTTAAAAACCAACTTTCCTTAATTCTTGATGCCTGACATTATTCTTTGAGCCTTAATTTTAATCTCAGGAACAACATTGGGAATAAAACCTGTTAATGAGTATCACCCAAGCACAGTTTCATTCTCAGTTTCAAGCTCACATAAAAATGAAACCAATCCCAAACATAGTTTTTCTTTGTTTCAAGCTTGTGTAAAAATGAAACCTACCTCGAGGATAGTTTTTTTGTAGTTTCAAGCTCGCGTAAAAATGAAACCAATCGCAAACACAACTTTTTCTCTGTTTTAAGCTTATGTAAAAATGAAACCAATCCCAAGCACAATTTTTCTCTATTTAAAGCTTGTGTAAAAATGAATCCTACCCCGAGTGAGCTTGTTTCCTTTCACACTCGTTAAATGGATTTGAAAGGACGTCTATTCGGTGTATGTTTACCCCTTTTTTGGATCGGATGGACTAATTACAAAAAATGAATACTCTAGTCAATCGTGACTAGAATAATTCTCCCTTGTATTGTTTTATCCTTTTCGGGCCCAAGAGACTAAATTTACAAAAAAACATACCCTTGGATTCTTATTTGTCCTTTCAAACTCTAAATATGAAATGAAACATGATCATTTACTTTATTGGGCTTGTTAAATCCATGAGATTGTATATGGAGTTTTCTTTCAGATCTTTCTAGACTCCTTAAATATCAAAAAGACCGTCGAGCACCATTCTTTGCCCCAGACTCGAGAATTAAATCCACGGGTGAGAATATCGAGAACACTTTTATTTTTTTTCACGCTCGTTAAACATGAAATAAGAAAAAAGAGTGGGGGGGTTTTCCATCTATTCATCTTCACAAATGGAAGCCTTCCATTGAGTCTCCTTTGAACATTGCACTTGTTTTTCGTCTATGTATAATAATTGAGTTATCCATTGTATCTCAATCATTTCCATATCTATGAGTTCTCGAACTCCACCATCTGGTTACTCTTCTAGTCCTCCATGGAAAGTGTTTTGGTCATTCACGAGCCAATGCTTCCAAGTCAAGTTATTTGTCGTGTTGTTTTGTTCAAGGAAAGTTAACATGTGTCAACCATTTTTAGTCCTTTAGCACATTCATCCCAACCATCCCTATGTTAGTTGTGCTCTACTATTACACTCTTCACACCATCTACCTTTACATGATTTTTGTCGATTGATGGGGGATACATCAAGGCCCTCCTTCGTCAGATTTCATTCTGTCGACTGCAACTCATTATCCAAGTTTAAAATATAGAAACCAGTCAGTACCTTGAGACTTGCAGACATTAGTGGCAGGCTCTCTTGCATTTATTTGATGGGTTTACATCATTGGATCATGTTGAATGAATCTACAAGTGTTCGACTTCAACTCATTTATTCACACCTGCTAGATTGTACTAGGTATCTTGGGGTCCATCATCATCATCAGTGGATCACCTCACGTATGTTAATGGTATACATCAATGATTGGTAATCAATGGGTTTCTACCATGCTCAACATAAACTCATTTATTCACATGTTGTAGATTCATACCATTGGGATTTTGGATGAAGACCTTGGGTTGGGACCACCACATTCCTTAATGGAATTTTCCCTCCCAAGTTGCGATGAAATTATTCATGAGTACTTTAGAGGTCACTCATGCATTGAGTTCTCTCACTGATTTGTATACTGTGACATAAATCCACATTTGTACATGGTCATGGCTATGTTTTCACTTGTGACATGGATCCATAGTGTATTATTTCATGGCCATGATCTAGTCAGTCACGTCATGCATGGATCCGTAGTGTATTTTTTGTGGATATGCTTATTTTCTATTACCGATCATGGGTATGCCCGCTTCGGGGATGTTCTTATTATGCATGATTGATCATGGTTTCTTCCCATATTTCTTTTCCCACAACTCTATGATTTTTTTCGTAAAGTGTTTCGGCCACCAAACACCTCTTATGACCTCACACTTTATGGGAAATCTGTTATACAATTATTTTCCACCCAATCACTTGATGGGCATCATCTATGGGTTAGAATTTTGAAACACTGAATTATAATACTTTTCCCCTGAGTTTACAATACCTTTTTTCCTGGTCACTGGTTCCCCTTTACATCCTGTGACTAGAAAGTTGTGGTTGCTCCTTTTTGTCTTGCAAAGGGTAAACGATTGCTCCCTGCAAGAATGCAAGGTGCGACCAGGTCTATTACTTCCTTTTTATGATTGGTTTCGTGAGATAAGATTGAACCCTGGATTCTCCGTGGTTCAACCTTGAGAAGCTTTTCATCTTAGGCATGGAGATCTTATCCAAAATACCCTTTGATATTATCACTACTATCCTATAAATAATAGGGGTATGTCATGGGAAAAGGGGAGGAGAAAGGAGAAAAAAAACTTATACTGACAGTTTGATTACATAGTTTGGGAAAGGAACTTGGGAAAGGACTGCATCAACTTCTTTGTAAGGTGTAATCCATTTGTTTTATCAATAGAAGATGTACAAGATGTTTCCCTCTACCTGGATGTGGATGCAATTGTTATATTTCCTTGGGGAAAATTAATGTTTTCATGTGTTATGATACATTATTAGATCTATCATTAATTTATACATGATTCGTTTGATCTTATGAAAGGATTCTTTGTGTCTCTATGTGTGTAGATTCATGTTGGCAAGAGAAAAGGGCATCTTCGAGGAATCTAATAGCTAAGGACTGTGCAGGGACAATTGTCAGATCACCGGGTAAGCCTTCCATTCCATCTACTTGTAGATCCTTTTCGTGTATGAATTAGATCTAGGAAAATATACCATTTACATCTCTATTCTGTCTTAGGTCTAGGAAGAGCCTAAGGGTGTTATCTCTTACATGGTTCATTAAACCTATAACATTCTCCAACATCGAGTAACAAATTCAAAAATTTCAACAAGTCAACAAATTCATCGGCTTAAAACTACGAGAGACCTTTTCTAGATATATCAAGTAGAATTACTTGCTTGAAGAATGTTTTCTCTAGAATTTGAATCTTCCACTCTCTAATCTGTGCTTTGATAATTAGGGGTGTTATCCAAATTTTTTAGATACTCAACACCATAACTAACATAAATGTCCCACACAATTTGCAACATAAGCACATTAGAAGTACAAATTGATTAATTTGTGATTGCAAAAAACTAAAACATATATATAAACTATTTTTTGGGGAGATGACTACTAGTGTTACTTTTGTAGTTTTTATAATGTGACTAAATTTTAGTACTATCTCCCTGAGTGATTAATTGGTTGATCTTCGTTACTTTGTAGTATATTTACTAGTTTCATTAGTCATTAATTGATATCAATTTGTAGTATATCTACCAGTTTAATGAATTACTAATTGTTCTAATTTTATAGTATATTTATTAGTTTAATTAGTTATTAATTGTTTATTTGACTTACTAGTATATTTACTCTGGTTATAAAACATTCATGTGAGTGGTATAATCTCAATTTCTAGAATACAATGAAATTAATAGTGATATATGCAATTATTATTGTTATATATATTTATTACTAGTGTAATAGTTTTATATTCATTATATTGAAATTATTTCTAATTTAGTAGTTTTATATTCATTTTATGTGTTATTCATTATTATGTTATATAAATTTATATAATGTAAACAATTTATTAAATGACATGACTGTATAATGTGATTTACAGTATTGATGCCAATTCAATATCAATCAAACAAATATATAAAATTATATACTTAAACAACAATTATAACCATCATACATGTGAATCATATGAATATGAAGTTATAAACATGCAAACTTGCATCAAACAATACTTTACATTAAATCAAGTGTCATGTATGTGAATTAGAAAGAGACCAAACTATAAACATGTAAACTTGCATTAAAATTTATTATACATAAAATCAAGTACAAACATATAACACACACACACACATACAAATATGAAAAATCAAGTACATTGAGTTTCCAAGTGATCCATGAATACATAAATACTATTTCCATAAACTCAAAAACATTAAGGGATACAGTCTCGAACTAGACAAGTACATGAAGAGCATCTACATTTTTTCTAAATATTTCAAAATCCATTACGTGAAACTTCCTTTTTTCTCTTTCAAATGTTTACATCCATCTAGTTTATTTTCACATGGAAGAGGGATGTTACTCTTGACCTTAATAATATTGACTTTTCTAGATTTAAGACTCAATATCACACCATGGGTTATAGAATGTGAATGAATTCATATAATGTCATCAACAACATCATCATATGGATTTAAAACTTTAACTTTATCCTTTTCTTGGAGTTCATCATGCTATTTTTGCAATATTGGGCATTGTCAAGAACTACACACACACACACACATGTGTGTGTGTGTGTGTGTGTGTGTGTCTCTCTCTCTCCTCGCTAACTTCCTTACTCAACCATTTAAGTATCATTCCCCCCATATCCAATTCACTATGGAAATGGAGAAGGACAAATCGCTCCCCTTCCTCTATGTTCTCATCTCTCGCCTCCATAATGGTTCCCTTACCCACAATTTTTTTCAAAAAAAGACTCATACTGACCGATACGTTCATGCCCAATCCCATCACCATCCTACACAAAAGTCTTCTATTCTCAAAACTATTGTCACTCGAGCCATTCGAATGTTTGACCCCCAATTTTTTGAGAAACAAAAATCCCACCTAACCAAGGCCCTTTTGTCCAATATCTATACCTCCTCTCAAATTAACAAAGATTTTCGCTCAGTCCACAACCCTAAATCAAAGTTTTCTTCCTCCCCTTCCCTCCCTCTATCTCTCCTTTCTCTTCCCTACATCCAAGGCATTACCAATCACACATCCAAAATTCTTGCCAAAAAGAATATCAAAACTATCTTCAAGCCTTTCAAAACTCTCAAACAATCCTTCAGATCTACCAAGGATAAATATGACCCAAATCTTGGCTTGAGAGTTTATCAAATTCCTTTCTCCTATGTCTAATCATACATTGGCAAAAGTAGAAGATCCTTCAAAGCCTGTCTCAAAGAACATATAGCTAGCACAACCCACAATCACATCTCAAAATCAGTTATTGCTGAACACTTTCAATTCTAAGCATCTAATTTATTTTGAAAAATCTAGAATCCTAGCCTCAACACCCCATTACTCTTCACACATCATACACGAAGCTCTCGAAATCGAAAAACATCCCAACAATTTTAACTGTGAAGACATGTATAAAATTAGCCAATCCTGGAAACCTGCCATTCATCGCATCAGACAATCTAACTAAACTTTCTTATGGCTTTCCCGTGCCACCCTTTTCTTGTCTGTTCTTGCGAAACTTCCCACCCCCCTCCCCCCTTTCTTTTTCATAAATTCTCATCATTCCAATCTTTATTCAATCATTTTTATGATCCTAAATCCACAATTATCAATTTAATCTTCCTAAATCCATGATTTTCAATTAATTTTCATTTATTTTTATTCCTTACCTCTAATTAATTCCAATTGTTATGTAATTAGTATTAATTATATAATTTGATTAATATTATTATATATTTATTATTAACTAACCATTCTTTTAAATTTATTATTCAACTTTTCATCTATTCACACGTTCCCTTCTTTAACCAATTTTCTACCTTCCTAAATCCTTTAAGATTTTTAATTATTCTTTTTCCATCGTCAATACCTAACCTCTAACGAATTCCAATAATTGATTAATCTTAATTATATTATTATTGATCAACTATCCTCTTAGTTTATAATTTAACCTTTTATACATTAATTAATAATTAAAAACAACTCTCTTTTTCAATTATATTTCAATTCCTATCCTCTAAGTTATTTCAATTAATTAATTACTATTAACTATATTGTTATTTAATAATTATTATTGATTAATTATTCTCTTAACTTTAAAATTTAACTTTTTATTATTTACTTTTACCTTATTAATAATATCAAATTAACTCTTTTTTCACAACGACTAATTTATAATGGCTATTTCTAACATTTTCCCTAACACTCGTATTATCTTCACCTTTATACACCCCCCTAACCCAACACTCTTTTCATACTTATTTCTTCAAGAGTCCCTGATGATGGGTGTAGTGTCCACTCGAAACGTTGGACATTTCAAAAACTCCTTACACAATTTATTTCTAGAATTACAAACAACATTATGAGGAACTGTGAAAATCTACATACTTTAATATATATAAGTTACTACAATTATATTATGAAAGTGTATATTATTATAATAAAATTAAATGCACTCACCAGTTTAATATTTTTCACTATTGTTTATTGAAAATAAATCTTTGGTTTTAGTGAGTTTTGTCTCAACAAGTGAACTTAAGCACAACAAGTCATGGGAAAAAACAATTACATGATTTTCAATAACAATAATCATCATATGTTCCATCCCCATATCTTAATCTTAATATGCCTTAAGTTCTGCATGCATTATCGATGTTGGTTCCAAATCTATTCCAATAGTAGCTCATATATGAAAATTTGAGGGAGGCAATTGAGCTAACAATGCTACTACATAGATCTCAAATTCCAAGTATGAGTGATGTTGCAAAGGGAAGTGAAGTTGTAGCTTATCTTCCAAACAATCCCTAAGTTATACTTCCACCTTCAAACCTCCCACATGGCATATGGTTCGATGAATTTATAACTATCCCTACGAAAACAACAAATTTTGTTTTAAAAACAATGTTCTTATTATAGTACTTAACTTTTTCATTGGTTCCAAAGCTTATTATTGAGTAGAGATGTAGTTATAACTCTTTCTATGACAATTTTGACCCACAAGAAACACAATGAATTGGGAAATTTCATAACTAAAATGTTCATGTAGTATACCTAGGGAGGTAATATAGGGTACCTAGGGAGGTACCCAATGGGAATGTGGTTATGTATTGTTAGTGGAGGCCATTCAATGTAAGGTGGACTAGGTCCACTATATTATTAAATAAGTCCCACTATGATATTTAGATATAATAAATAGGCTTTCTAGAAGATTCCTTCTCTAGAATGTTCCTAGAATATAGAAAATGGTTTATAAAGAAGTGTAAGCAATGTATTGGAGCATAGTGAAGAATATTGTGAATGTATCAAGCATTGATTGAGGAGTGTTATCCTTCCTTAAGGATTAATATATGGTGTTACCCTACCTCAAGGGTTTTGACTATTTCTCGTGTTAAGTATTTTGGTGAATGTTTTGGTATTTATTATTGGTTTATTGTTGAAGTTTATTTGTAGATCTATTCAGGTACTTAATAATTGGTATCCAAGCACTTTCCTGTATTGGAGCATAGTGAAGAATATTGTGAATGTATCAAACATTGTTTGAGGAGTGTTATCCTTCCTTAAGGATTAATTTATGGTGTTACCCTACCTCAAGGGTTTTGACTATTTGTTGTGTTCAATATTTTGGTGATTCGTTTGGTTTATTATTGTTGATATTGTGGGTTTATTATGAAATTTATTTTCAGATCTATTGAGGTACTTAATAGTTCAACCATAGAAACTTGGGATTCTTACTCAGATTTAATTAAATTCTATTTAAATTCGTCTCTCAACTTTGATATTTAAGAGTTCCTATAGGCCACTTAGGTTTCAGAGGAGAAACATATATTACATCAATTTGTCAATAGACATTGTTTTCACATGATATTTTAGGTCTATTCCTTTAGATTCATATATGATATTATTGTGGTATCTTTGATTTAGCACTGGCTATCCTCACTTTCATGTGAGTGGAAAATTAAAAATAATCTTTTGATTTTGTACCTCTGAATAACAACCTACCTAGAAGGCCATTGAAGGAAAGAGGATCTATAGGCACAAAAACACCCTCTACTACTTGGGGAAGAACATTTCCAACCTCATCATGATATGGTCCAATGACATATTGGAATAATGAAAAGAAAGGATTGTTGTAGAAAACCATGGTTTTACATACTTGTAAAAAGAAAAAAAAGATAGAAAGAAACCATAAGAATAAATGAACCACAAATTTTTTCCCCCTCACAACACCTTCATTTGAGTATTTGAATGCGAGTTTATAAGATAATTGAATATGAATAAGTTTTTCTCACTATCACAATAGACAATAAATAGTAACCTTGGACATTTATGAGATTTGAATTTGAACACTAATATCAAAATCAATAATTATTGACAATGAGAAATGTCTAGTGACTTACAAGGAATTATCACCTCCATTAACACTACCATTAATAAAAAATCTTGTTGTATCCAAAAGGAATGAACTGATAGAGGCACTGGTTTTCCAAGCAAAAGGAATATGGAAAAGTGTTGTTTTAATTTGGAAAATGAGACTCATTATTGTTGTGACAAATCCAAGATGACCTATCTAGTTGGAAGGAACTAAAAATGATGGGTGCAACTTAACCCTATGTCTAACATGTCACAAACTGTTAACATTGACAACACCTTAATAATAATCAATTCTAAGAACTTTCATGAAGCCAAGAGCTATCAATTTTCCAACACTACATAACAATATAAAAAACACGACACTAATTTTTGAGAGGGGAAGGAATCTTTTAAAAAAAATGATGAAACCAAAAGTTAAAACTAATTTCAAAACAACTCAATAAGTAATTCTACATAGACTTTTAGTAATCTAGCTAAACCTAGGCTTTATGAAGTTAAAACCGTCTTTTTTTCCAAGTTACAAAGCATAGAGAAAACCCCCAAGTACTTCCTCATTTCGAGGATGGTACCCAAGCTAAACCC
This sequence comes from Picea engelmannii, assembly GCA_009831015.1. Classification (NCBI taxonomy): domain Eukaryota; kingdom Viridiplantae; phylum Streptophyta; class Pinopsida; order Pinales; family Pinaceae; genus Picea; species Picea engelmannii. Next base: position 57,655 of record ML827889.1, read on the forward strand.
TAGAATCTTTAGGGTACAAGGTCTATCAATAACTATGAGGTAGAACATCAATCCCCTCACACGTTTCACAAGAAACATCATCAAAACTTGGGGTTGTTTTCAAGTTGAGTAGTTTTCAATAAATTTTATTTCTCTAATTTAGTAAATAAAGTCATAGATTTATTTTGATGTTAAAAATTAAGTGGATATTGATGGAAGCTACCATAGTATCATCATGTACATGGCACACTATCATTTACATAGTTTTTAATATTTTAGAATATGTTAAAATATACAATTTTCTTACTCGAAGTATAAACTTCCAAATATTCAAACTTTATCAAAATTTAGAACTATGGTATAAACCTAATATTAGGGGATTAAATACGGTGCCATTAAAATAAACAAACTATATGTATTGCACTGCAAGATAAGTTTATACTACCTTCTGATAGAATTTCCAAATAACACAAACAAAAAACATGAATTACCACATAAGCTTACTATGGGATAGAACACACCTCATAAAATCATAGTATAGTGACAAACCTGCGAAAGAGAGGAAAACTATCATTGATGTAGTCATCAAATGTAGAATATGGATTTAGAGAGAATCCACTTGTTGTTGATTAATTGGGTTGGTTGTCATTGATGTCAACCCTTGAAGAAAGTCCGATAGGAAATTTTGATAGCACAAAGATTTGGGTAATGGACCCAAGTTTGTTTGATAGATAATGGTATGAGTTTTGATATATTTGTAGAAAATACTATTCTACATGAATAATACATGTCATTTCATTTCTGGTGGTATGTGGAACATCACATAACTCCTCACGGTTAAATAGTTATGGCCATGTGAAGTTGGAGAACCCTCATGAGTCATCTAGAAGCCCCAAAAGGTCAAAGTAGTCAAAGTGGTTGCAAAGAAGAAATTATTTAAATAATAAAGTTAATGGAGAACTTACTAATTGTGGAAAGTGGTTAAGTTAAGTGGACAAGTGGTTAGAAGTGGGTTAGCCCTAAAATAAGGAAAGTGGGTTAAGATGATTATAAGGTAAAATTATTTAAATAATAAAGTTAATGGAGAACTTACTAATTGTGTAAAGTGGTTAAGTTAAGTGGACAAGTGGTTACAAGTGGTTTATCCCTAAAATAAGGAAAGTGGGTTAAGATGATTAGAAGGTAACCCCTTGAGGAAGCTACATGAAAGTATAAATAAGAGGCAAGGGTCTCTCATTCAAATACACTTGAGAATATTGAATATTTACAAGTGATTGAGGTAACCAAAGGATATCTAAGAAAAATTTTAGAGGGAAGGTGAAGTAAAGAAGGCCGAAATTCAAGGGAGGATACATTTTTTTGATGATGCTTTCTAAGGTATGTTATTTACAGGTCATCTCACCATTTTCACAATAATTTTTTTTTCTAGAATGATTCAGACAAAAAAATATGGAGGCCATTGAGAAAACATATCCAAGTAGCCATGATAAAAATTTCAACTTGTGGTTTGTTGTATTTTTGGAGTTACACTTCGTGGAAAATAGGGCTTGTGGCTAGTCCTGAAACTAGTCTAAAACAAGTGTTTTGGGTAAAAACATCATAACTTCTTCATAAAAGATCCAATTTTAGTAAGACCAAATGTATTGGTTAGAGTAAAGTCTTTAGTATTATGTGTACCATTTTATGATCCATACAACAAATATTCCATGCGGGGAATGCTCTATAAGTCCGCTCTCTAGAATAAGCTAGAATTCAACAAGGTATGCCATTTTTTCTATAACTCATTTTCTGAGAGGTTCCAAGTAGTGAAACCAGGATGAATTGCATAAACAACACTAAAGAACATTGTGTACTATTTTCAGATCTTTATTCATTACATGTACATAGTTATGTTTATTTCAAGTTAGGGTTGTTGACTAATCTAAAATTAGTCATGCGAGACTAAAGTAAAGTTTGATGAAAATGCTAGTATCTTGTTATTAAAGTTAAGGAAGGTTTTTAGGTATGTGATCATATACACCAGGTCTGTTACAGAGTTACAAATCAGATTTGGAAGATGAAATTGATGAGGTATTTTGGTTGAGGTACATGTTGGTCACATGGTTGAGACAAGTAGTTGATGAGTTGACACATACATGAGGTGTATAGTTGATGATGTTGGTACATCTTGATGAGTCATAGTTGATGAGTAGTTGATGCATGATTGGTACATACTTGGTACATGGTTGAAGGAACTTGTTAGTAGTATTGTTGACACATGGTTTATGGATGATGTGGCATACTTGTCTTGGTATATTATTAGAAGCGCATATTGATCTTGGTGGTGATTATGAGTTGTTGTGTTATGCTTGGTTGATGCACATCTTGGTGACATTGTGCATATGGTTGAGAGTTGTCTTAGCGATTGATATTGGTGAGTAGATCTGATTTGGTTGATAAGATTGATGAGACAGTTTGTTGTGATAGGTTGTTTGGACAGACTACTGTGACATATTATTTGTACAGATTTGGTGCATGGTTGATGCACTTGTTTCTGGTACAATGTGAGGTACAGGTTGAGGTATGGTACATGTTGGCACAATTTATTGGGATAGGTTCTTACAATTTGTTTGGTGTAGGTTGATTGGTACAAGTTTACAACAATATATATTAGAGTGATAGTGTGACAGTGGCTCCATCATTCTACTTATATTTCAGGGCAATTGGACGGGGCAATGACAAGTGGTTGTAGCCAACTTCCAGTTGTAGCCGAATAACATAGGGGGTTGTATCCTCCTTCTGGTTGTAGCCAAATAATTCGGTAGTTGGATCTTCCCTCGGGTTGTAGCCTGAGAAACTAGGGGTTTGGAGCCTCCTTCCAGTTGCAGTTGGAAAACAAAGGAAGTTGGTTCTTCCAATGAATGTAATTCTTAAAGAAATATATAAAAAAAACATTATGTGGTTTTATCCCTCTTTGGGTTTCCACGTAAAAACACTGGTGTACTGTGTATGTGTATGATTGTTCATTTTTTCATTGTTTATTTACTCTGCAATTATTGGATGATAATGCTACATTGATATAACACTTTCATTTTGTGGTTAAAAAA
>ML827891.1:10805-29744 GCA_009831015.1 Picea engelmannii
ATCCAGATCTAGCACTGCCTGAGGACGCTCAGTGGGGAGACCTCGGTAAGAAGTACATGCGTTTCCTCATTTTAAAATGTTTTTGAATTTTAATCATATTTAAATGTTTTTGTTTTATGTATTTATCTGAAGACTAACTCAATATGTTTGTTGATAACACAGATGTTGGACCATATAGACCTCCTGGCACTTCTCCTATCCAACGATGAGGAGAGGTAGCAGCAACAGTACCACAATATGCCGAATATTATCAGGTTGTGGAGCAGAATTTAGAGGGTCTGACAGCAGACATTCCAGATATGACTCTGGAAGATATTCCACGACGTGATCAGTGTCACACTGTAGGAGTTTCAGCAGCTATGGGTCAACTGCTCCGTAGGTTTGCTAGAGAAGTTGTGTGTTACCGTGAACGTCATCCATGACGTCACATTGTAGAAGCTATAAGCTTCCATTTTTGATATTTTGGTCTTCGGACAAACTTTTCCTAAAAAAAAAACTCTTTTGATCGTTATATATACAGATGGCATCTACCGATTTACTTTATATTGTGTGGATTTTAATGTGTTTGATTTATAAATGGTTCAAATGTCTGTCCAATAAATAATTAGCCGATGCATCTCTTAATGTATTAAGACATCTAGGAATATGCTGATATTCAATGTGATCAAAATATCGTTCCAAGAGGCGAATTTGCAAATACACCCGTAACAAAGTAGGACTTCGAATAGAGTAGATTTTACTTATCTGTAGTACTACCAACTGCGAGTCGAGTCACACAACCAAATGACGAATTTCGAGTGAGATAGCATCAACCAATAATTCGATCACGACACTATACTCTGCAATGTTTTTGGTTGCACGGCCAAGACATACACCTCGTAATGATATAAGTTCGTTTGTTGGGGCATAGATTGCCCATGCAGCAAAAGATAGGTTCCGAGTACTACGGCTAGCACCATCAGCGAAGGCAATATAGGGTAGCGAAGACTCCGACATCTGCCCATCAAACACAACGTCACATAAGGGCAGAGACCAGATAACGTCAAAAGCAAACCAAAGTAACACACGCAAAGTATGATACATAAAATACAAGTACTTGTGCACAGATGACTTATGCATAGTACTTCTTCAAGTACAACCCATTCCTGGGTTCACTCAAAGGGATACCATCGTAATCAACCAGCTCATACGCTCCTTTATCCAAATCTTGATGAACAATATAAGGACCTCGCCACATTGGCTCGAACTTCCCAGCTCCTAAGACATCTCGATCCTGTTCATAAAGAAGAACAAGATCACATTCAGAGAAAATGTGAGGATTGACATGCTTTTCATACTACGCCTTGACACATTTCTTTTGGGCTTCTATTATGAGAGTGGTCTCACGTTGAGTTTTGTCTAATAGCATTAGATACAACAGACATTCTTCTTCAGTAGAAGTATTGGGTAAAAGTTCGACAGCTAGCTTTAGAGAAGGTATCTCACATTCTATAGGAAGAATGGCTTCCACACCATAGACTAATCGAAAGGGCGTAAACCCAGTAGCCGATTTAAAAGATGTCCGATATGCCCACAATGCCGAAAACAACATCGTGTGCCAGCTCATTTTATGAATTCCTATCATCTGTCGAAGCATAGTTATAAGAACTTTGTTGATCGCTTCGACCTGGCCATTAGCTTGCAGATAATAAGGTGTTGAGTTATCATGACGAAGACCCAACTTCTTTGTAAGTTCAGACATCATAAAATTCCTAAAATGACTACTGTGATCAATTACGATAGCTTGGGGTACACCGAAATGAGATATTACATTGTTAAAAAGAAACAAGGCTGCATTCTTTCCAGTATTATCGAATGTTGGCATCGCCTTGACCCATTTTGTAAAGTAATCAATAGCTACAATGATGTAACCATGCCCCCCGGTCGAGTGAGGGTGACATGTCATGAAATCAATGCCCCATTTCACGAAGGGACCAACTAAGACCACAGGATGTAGAGGAGCAGGATGCGACTGAATTTTCTGATTGTAGTTCTAGTAGGCATGGCATTTCTGAACGACAGTAATGCAATCATTGAACAAGGAAGGCCAAACATATCCTGCGTGTAAGATCTTCTGGGCAGTAGCATACCCAGACATATGACCACCACATGCTCCAGAATGGAAGTCATTCAGATCTTTCTCAGCCTTATCAAACGTGAGACAACGTTGAAAAACAGAGTCAATTCCTCGACGGTAAAGAGTATCCCCGAGGATAATGTATTGATGTGCTTGATAATGGATGCGACATTGCTCAACACTAGACAAAGAAGGCCGAAAAGTCTGGGTTTGGAGATATATAATGATATCTCCATACCAAAGATCGTCAGTGCTTATAAGGAAAAGAGATTCATCAGGTAATGAATCTACTGCTACATTTTCCGTGGCAGAGTGAGGAAAATCACATATCAACTCAGCGAAAACTAAAGATTTCTTAGACGTGGTGCGAGCGAATTCCAAGTCAAACTCCTGGAGTATGAAAATCCATTTGGAGTAATTCCCCCCCAACAATTGACATGTCAAAATGTGTTGCATGGGGTTGCAATGAGAAATCACTGTATTTTTCCTGGAGAGGATATAATGCCGAAAACGTTGAACTGCTTGAACGATAACCAAGGCCAGTTTTTCAACATGTTGATACTTGATATCTGTGGATGTGAGACTTCGACTCAAGTAATAAATAACATGTTCATCATGTGCATCATCTTCTTGGACTAGAACCATGCCGATGGTATACTCAGAGGAAGCAAGATAAAGAAAATAATCACGACTATAATCAGGAGGAAAGAGAATCAGAGCTCATGTGAGGGATAACTTCAAAGCCTCAAAAGAATCATTAGCAATAGTATCCCAAATGAAGTCTGAACCTTTCTTCAGTAGCCGGGTAAAACCACGAGTAATCTCGGCGTAATTAGGAATGAAACAACGAAGAAAGTTTTCTTTCCCCTGCAAACTTTGCAACTGGCGCAATGTAGAAGGAGGAGGGAGATTAAGAATCGCCTCAACCTTAATAGGATCCACCCTGATCCCTTGACGTGAAATGATGAAACCGATAAGACGACTAGATTCTATGCAAAAAACACATTTATGAGGATTTAGATGAATACGATAGAAGCGACAATGAATGAAAATAGCTCGGAGATGAGTGGGGTGATCGACTCGACGTGAAGATTGAGCTGGTAAATCGTCCAAATAAGGTTGAACGATATGCTTTATATCATGAAAAGCATAAGACATAGCACGTTGGAATGTCGCGCCAACGTTTTTTAGACCGAAAGGAAGTTTCCTGTAGGCAAAAGTACCCCAAGGACATATAAAAGCAGTTTTATGTTGGTCCTCAGGAGCGATGTTAATTTGATTATAGCCGGAGAAACCATCCATTAGAGAGAAGATTTCCCTATCGGCACAATCATTGAAAAACTGGTCGACAAAAGGGGTTGGAAAGTTGTCTTTTGGACAGGCTTTATTAATGTCCCTATAATCAACACATACACGAATGCTGCCACCTTTCTTATCGATTGGAACAGGGTTGGAAACCCATTCTGTCAGAGCCACAGGATAAATAAAGCCGGCTTTGAGAAGTTTTTCAACCACGAGTTTGATAGCTGCTGCTTTACGTGGGTGTACAGGACGTAGGCGCTGCCAGACATGTTTATCTTCGGGGTATGTCTTTATCTCATGCACAACAATAGAAGGCTCGATACCTGGCATCTCTTCGTAACTCCAGGCAAATATATCACGGAATTGTTTAAACAGGGAAGTATAAGTGACAATTTCTTCGGGAGAACACGAAGCTCCAATATGAACATTTTCAACTATCCTAGGTTTAACGGATATGTCAATGGGAATCGTGGGAGATATATTATTGAGGTTCCCTTCGGTAAACACATCCTGTGTAGATCCGGGAACGGTTGACATGACAACAACGGTCGACGGAGTCGAAATCCGTTGGTAGTTCTCGAGAGTGTGTTGTTCCAAAAAGAGTATGGAACGATGATGCCCATTGTCCCAAGGGGTGTCTTCCATGATGGACATGATCATCTCGTCAGTAGGAAAAACAACATGAAAAGGAGCAGGAGACAACCCATCAGGAGAAGAGGTAGAAGGTGTTGTCGATTGAATGGCATGATAAGCCGACTCAACTAGACTTAACGGCATGACGTTGCCGAAACGAGTGTGATCTCCAGGATCAGGGACTATCCAAGGGTCGTAAGACACAGGAAGTTCATGAGGTACGGCGGAGATCATATTTATCGAGGCTACGGATGGTCATGGAACATCGGGTGGAGGAATGGGAAAAGTACCCATCAATGAAGAGTCTTTTAAAAGGCCGACACCGACATTCTCGTAACCCGACGGGGTTTTAGCTATAAATGGCACATTTCCAGTACGAGTATGGGAATTAAAGAAGGCAAGTTGGTCAACTGTAACAACCTTTCCTTGATGAGGAAAATGTACTACACGGAAAAGTGTTGACACAACAGTGCGCATGGAATCTATCCAGCTACGACCAAGCAGAAGATTATAATCCAGAGGAGCATCGAAAACTTCCACTTCAACTTGGACTATCTTACCTTATAGAGTAACGGGCAACGATGGGAGAACACCGTAAGGCTTAAAACCATAGCCATTAAAGGCTTTCAAAGTATTTTGTGATTCATTTAAAGGAGGAGAGCCAATGGCTTTCCAACAAGCAAGAGACATTACACACGTAGAAGCACCCTCATCTATAACAGTTCGACAAATGTTCTTGTTAGAGACAACAACTTGAATTTGAAAACAAGCTGAGGGGGTAACCTTGGAATATGATCTTCCAAGTCAAAGACTATCAAATTCATATCTATAGGGTCAATTTCACCTATAGATTTCAACAGATCCTTCCATTGTGCAGGACAAGACTGAAGGACTTCAAGCGCTGACATCGCTGAAGGTGCCTAGGCCAGATCTTCCACAATACTATAGTTCTGGGCTGCACGAGCATGAGGATTGAAAGCCGACTTGTGAACAACACCCTTAGGAGGTCGTAAGACTGTATCAAGGCTCGATATTTCGAGATGAAGAGGACCGTTGGTAGGTGGAGTCAGTGGAGAGGGTTGTACCAAAGTAGGAGGTAAATCGTCAACCTTCTCCCTAGATGGAGAATAATCTCTGGCTCTAGTTGCGATTGCAATGTCGTTCTTCTTAGAATCACCAGTGCACATCAAAACATATGATGTCGTAGAAGTAGATGGTTGGTCATGGATGACCAACTGAGCCTGTTGTTGAGATGGGAAGGGTTGGGACAAGACTGTCGGCGTAGATGGTTTTGGCGTCCCTTGAAGGAACTTAGTAACTTCGGCACGTCGAGGACAATCCTTCGTGTAGTGATCTTCACCACATATAAGGCAAGGGTATCATGGTTTGCGCTTATCCCGATATTCAACAGGAGGATTTTTAGTCTGTTCTGTTGGATTATTATTCTTTCCCTCCTTATTCTTGCCTCTCCCCTTTTTAGATTTATTTTTATCGGTCGGGGTAGATTGAATGACGTTCACCTCAGAGGTTTTACCGGTAGGAGTGACAGGAGACAGAGAATTTTGAACATTAGAAGATGTATATTTAGGGGTTTTATTTGAAACAGAATGTGAGTGGGTATGGGTAGTACCAATCACACCATCAGCTGCATGAGAGGCAGCTAGAGTAGTCAAAGTGCTGGAAGTACCAGGACGGGGTAGTTCAAGTAGCAAATTGTAAAGTGTTCCCGTTTGTGAATAAACGAGATCAAGGTATTGGGCACGACTTATAACCTGCTCCTCTGTAACAACACCACCCATAGCAATGTCTTTACCAATTTCATTCACAAAGGATTTCGTGAACCATTCAGCCAGTAACTGATCAGGGAGTTCAAGTTTAATGAGACGTCGTCTCCGCCTCCACTCATGTATATGATCCGAGATGTGAGTACCTTTAGTTTGTTTGAAAGAAGTCAAAATCTCAGTCTCGGTATCATAACGGATCGGTAACTGGTAATGTGTAAGAAAAGCCATAGCTAGGGTGTTAAAATCGGAGAAGAAACCTCGTGGCAATTCAATATACCACTTCGCAGCAGATCCTGTAAGGGTTCTTTGAAAAATACGTAGGCGAATAGAATCATCCATCAAAGATTTGTATGAACACCATAGATGAAAAATCATTACGTGATTGTTCGGGTCCTCTCCCACTTTGCCATCAAATTTAGGAATATCGGATGGAAGCTTGGCTGGAATAACGGGCCATTGGGGAGAGTGACGAATAGGATCATTTAGAATCCTAGACAAATCTGGAAAATCCAAAGTAGAAAGAAAAGGTAACTGTCGATTGACTTGTGGATACTGGTGACTTTGGGGCGGAAGCTCTGTCGGCAAACTAGTAGGACCGTAAGCAGTCTGCCCATATTGGGAAGACCCTGGCTGATTTAGTGGTGGTTGGTGAGGATAGTAATTCCAAGTATGGTAACCTTGAGTTTGAGTAGGGACCTGAGGTTGAGTAGTGTGACTCTGACCCCAAATAGGATTAGTTATACCTGGATAGGGTTGGCCTATAGTAGGGACAACTTGCTGCCCCCTAGCATTTTGAGGAAAGTTTTGTAAAATCCGATTCTAATACTGGGCCAATTCAGGAGGTATGTTTTGTCCAAAAGGTGAGGTTGGTCCCCCTATCGTAGGTTGTGTGCCAACCGAAGGTTGTGTAGTAATTGGATTTTGACCAATAAGAGGAAATTGAATCGTGCCACCTTGTCCACCAACAGGAACCTGCCAATTTGGTGCCACGGTCGGGATAATGCCACTAGGACTAGGATTGCCAGAAGGAAATTGAGGGAGCGTCAAAATAAAATAGGGAATAGGGTGCCCAGGACCTGGAGAACCGGCAGGGGTTTGCGAAGGTGTTGGATTGGAAGCATTCAACAAAGCATTCAATGCATGATACTCAGGTGGTAGTGTTGGATTGACCTCAGGCATTCACTGGGTATTGATCGGAGCAAGAGTAGCTACAGTAATTCTGGTTTGGACACTCGTAGTATTCGCGAGATGGGCCATCTCGGGAGGAAGAACAAAATGATAAGTAGTAGTCTTGGGTGGAGTTTCAGTTTCAGAAAACACCGGAGGGTTGATTTCGTAGACAGTAGGTGCCTCAGTACCAAAAAGGACTCGTCGGAAATCACCTGACCAAAAAGGATCTTAGCCTACTACACCGGGAGAAGGCCCAACGATTGATTTAGAAGAGGTAACAATGGCTTCATCAGAATAATTTAATCACACAAAAGGTCGTTCACCACGGTGAATGTGATAGTCCTCTCTAGTATTGGTAATTCAAAAATCTTCTAGAGAGTCAGTTCATTCTACCCGTGGAGGTGGTGTAGTGATAATTGGAACGTCACTTGTCTCCCCGTGTGGTGGAGTAACCACTGGGAATTCAGTCTGATGGTGAGAACCCTCAGGTGTACCGGTAGGCGAGGGTTGAGAATCGTCCATATGTTCTGGAGATAAACCTTGCATTCTACGTGAACGCCGTGGGGGAGCAATTATAAGCGAGGGACAAGCTCCGCGAAGAAATTCTTATGGACAACTTCGATAAATAGACAACACACACTAGTAAACAAAATCTAGGAAGCAATCACTAAACAAACAAGACTTTCTAATACCAAAGCCACTAGTTGGTGATGAAATCCAACGTCGCAACAATGAGATGAGAAGGGGCAGGGCTAGGATGGAAAAGTTACGTTGACGACCTACTTAACAGACTTACACTCTGGTGCAAGCTCCCACACATAATCGTGGGTATACCCTCCAAGGAGCCCGAGTGAGTTTGATCAACGTCAATTCCAGGTACCGTGAAGACTTTCTCCTTCACAGTCACCTTGGGTAAGAACCTAGAGAGATAGGCCACTAAGGTCACCACAAACAACAATACATCTTGGGGGAACAATCAACAGTCCAATCCACATGCAAGGGCAGGGTATCTAGCCCGAAATCAACTCAAAGGATTCCACTCATAATTGTGGGTATACCTCGGAGTGACCCCCGTAATACGTGCAATCTCTACACTGATGTCAACAAAGCACGGTGAGTAACTTTGCCAACACCAATGCGACCTAGTGCTTGACCCTTGTGTTAGAAGGGCTTCCCAGGAAAATATGTTGCAAATGGAATTTAACACTCCGTAACTCAAGATGCTATTGTGTGTTTTGATCTTTTGGAGAGTGTATCTCTCTTCCTACTCCAAAGCACTAGCCTATCTAAATGTTGGTGTAAAAGATCCCTAGAAAAATTTTACTAGATAAATTTTAAGATTACGCAATGTTTTTAAAAGCTGTTGTTTAGTCAAAGGTAACGGAAATGAAACTCATGTGTGTATGACTCTGACCCAAACAATGCAAGAATGAAAAATGAAAAATAACACTTTTTGTTCAATGAATCCTATGTATGGGAGAGAGAGAAAGTTTTCCAAATCAACCCTGAACTATGATGCACAATTTCCTTTTTCCAATGTCAATACAAACTATCATTCATCAAATGAAAATGCTCTATGTGTCTTTTTCAATACTTCAACAAACTCAAAATTTGATTTTTCAATGTTTTCTAAAAGACAAAAACAATTTTTTGAAAGAAAAGCTAATCGTTCACTTTCCAAAAAGAACTCTCAGTATATCAATGAGAGAGCAGAAAATCAAATCATAAAGAATCAAGCAATAACAACCCAATCAACTCTTTCAAAGAAAGCAAAAACAAAAAACACACCAAATAATCTTCTCAATGCAAATGAAAATGTGTTTGCAAACCAATAAGAAAATGAGAAAAACCAAGGAAACTTAACCTTCAACCAATCACTAGATCCCAACAATTCAAACACATTCAGAATCTAAAGTCAGAGAGAATGGTTTTTCCAGAAGAGTCGAGAAACGAAAGTCAAGTCACAAAGGGCAAGAAAAGTCTTAAAACCCTAAAAATATTCAAGCATGCAAACTAAAGCAAGAAATATATCAATCACTGATCCAATAAATTCTTAAGAGGTAATTCAACTGATCTGAGTAGTCAGAAAGACCAAAACTCAATTTCAAAATTTTTGAAAAGACTGTTCACGGGCAAGGAATGCAACACAGTGCGAGAACCTATGATTCTCACAGGCAACCTTTTAGCAAGGTGTGAACACCTCGCACTGAACCCTATGAGCAGGGTGCGAACCTGGATAGTTCTCCCAGGCTGTAGTTAAACACAGTGCGAGAAATCCTGAACATGTCAAAAAATTTGAAAAAGGAGATAAAATTCAATAAGGCTACTGGACTTAGAAGGTCTATCAGGGTATCTTGAAGACTCAGAGACTGATAGGACAGGAGAAAAATGAAACCAGAGAAAATGGCAACAGAAAAACACAAAAAACCACCAAGAAAATGGGATAAGATACCCAGTGGAGTCACCAATTTTTTTATAGGATAAATCCATAAGTGCGGACACAAACCGATCTCCCTAGATCTACCTGGATCTAGAACAAATCAAGACAGAATAATACTCTTTCCCTAGATTTAGATTATTGAATAAACTAAGAGGTGAGAATCATGAACATACCGTATGATTGCTTCCTTTGATCTTTGTTGTACCAGATTCGCTCCAATTCTCTTGTGCAGTCAAGATCAGGAAAATACAAACCAATCGAAGTGAAGCCAACTCAAAATATTCAACAATCAATCTAAGTATATGATCAAGGAGTTATACAATAAAGGTAGACTTAACTTTATGGGAAAAAGACATATTACTGTATTATATTGATAGAAAGCAAATCTTACAACCTGAGCCTTGATGTTGCAAACCTCCTTTCGATGGCCCTTGGCTTTGACACACACACTTTCTCACTTGTATGAAGAAGATCAACCACCTTTGATAACCTTGCTGGAGTTCTCTAGCTGCTCTAGCATCAGTCCTTCACACAATCTTTCACAAATTCTCCAATGTCTTCTTAACCTTGTTTGCTTCTAACCTTTTCCATGAGAGTCCTCTCAATATATAGGAGGAAATGAATTAGTTACTTAGATAAGAATGATACCAAGATATCAGGAAAGCCAGTACTTAGATAACCATTCGAATTCCATCTCATCCTTCTAGAAGATTCCCTTCTAGAAGCTTCTAGAATTCATCCTTTTCCCTTCTTTAGAAAGTGTTCGCACCCTAATAGTTAGGCACAGTGCGAACTTCTCGCACCTTGGCTTAAGGTGACCTGTGAGAATCATTCATTCTCCCAGGAAAATTTATAGGTAGCCTGCGAACCTTCCTCAAAACTATGATTTCTGGAGAAAGATGAAGGTAACTTTTCTCAAGAAAAAATTCTAATGACGAGCCTGAGTACACCATCTTCAATATATTATCATGATGACCAAAATCATGGGTAACAATGATGGGTCCCTAAATTGGCATACTTTCAGCACCCCTCTAATACCTTTTACTTACTATTTTCCATTGATCACTTCTGATCTAGGTGGATATTGGTGGCCACCCACCTATTCCAACTGGCTCCTCGTGTCCTGTTTTTGTTCAACATGTTCTTCTGAACTATTTTGTAATTGTGGGTTCTACATTTATGGGGATGTCTGAAGCCCCACACATCCTCCAGGTGGATATGGGTGGCCTCTCGTCTAATCCAACTAGATTATTTTGTATGTTTTCATGTCAACACATCTTGTTGTACTTCCAAGGCCGTTTTGGGGACCTAAACATTGTTTTTTTGGCTCGACATAGACAAACTATAGACGAAGTCAGAGTTTGACAACATAATGTGTATTGCTCTAAAATAACTTTCCAATGGGCTATCATGTGCCTAAAACGGAGTTCATATGCAAATTTTACGACCCTTGGAAGTTGAGGTACCAAATTACACCAACTTACCCATAGGGCCCACATGAATTTTGGTGTTTCACCTTCTAGGGTTAGGTTTTTGGATGTCTAGGGTTTTGGAATTCATGAGCAATATCAAAAAGGCCTCTAGAGACTCATTGTATTCCATTATTCTCAGACGAATGTGCATAGTAGCCACATCTCTTCTATGAGATAGATACCACCATTTGAGAAAGTGTTTCAGTTCTATAGTTTCAACCTATTTCATTATTTAATAGAAGATATTGTTCACTGGATATTTGTGTTATTCTTCATATCTCTATGTTTATTGTATTCAGTATGTTAATCAATTCGTTCCGCTCCTAAATCCAGATCAACTTCCTTTTTCATACTTTTTGAAATGTTTAATAGTACTAAGAGGGGGGTGTTGGAAAGAAGTTTTGGATAAGTCTTGGGAATCACACAAGAATGGATCGCACATAATTTTGACTAAGAGGTAGTGCATGTGAAAATCAATTGAAGCATATGTGGTAGTCAACGTGAAAAAGGTGGAAAGTAGTTAGTATTTTTGGACATTTTGTCCACATTATAACGCACTTAGCCCTATTTTGATGTATAAATATGTAAAGGGTCATGGTAGATAGGGGGTTCGAAGAATGAAAGGTTCTTGGTGCTTTTTGGGGTAAGTTCAGTTCAGGTTTGTATAATTCTTAAGGAATATTTTTTAGGTATGACTGAGGAGTGAGACTCACACTACAGCAGAACGACTGGGTAGGGTATGTCGCATGATAAGTAATTGTTAACTAATGGAAACAACTAGTGTCAAGTACATACATGTTGAATGCCTCACTTCCCCTCATCATTGAAAAAACTTGGTTCATATAGCCCCTCTATATTCCTTGGGTGAGACTTCAATTGCTTGAAGGTGATGGAGAAAGGGCCAATGTCTAAGGGTTTTGTTGGTATGTTATCTTTTAACCTAGGTTCTACCCACTGCACGCCAAAAAATGATCTTGTTTTTGGGACCAAGATCGGTAAGTGAGGGGAATGTTTTGGAGGCCGAATAAGGAAGAGATCATAGAATGGTTAAGAAGGAGGAAAAAATATTTTTCTAGAGAAAAGAATAGGAACCCACATCTCAACAAGAAACAATGGTTGCAAAGGTATGTGTTTACAAACCTTCATGAAATCTTCTTTGGTGAATTTCCAATAATTTTGACTGAATGGTTAGAAAGGCTAGTGAAGAATGTTGGAAGATATCGAGTTGAGGCTCTGAGAAACTGGACCCCTGGATTGATCAGACAATTGAATACATTAAGTAATAAAGTTTCTTGTGCAATTGATTTTTTGGTTAAATAGTGTATTAGGGGGTTACATTACAAAGTTTCCAATATATTGTACCTAGTCTTATAGTATCGAAGAGAAGGAATTTTTCAAGGGTCCGCGTAGAAGATTTTTGAACGCGCTATCTACGTGGATAAAAATGTTGTTGTGTGACAAGAATGTCATGAAGATGGAATTTGACTTTTAGGTGCCTTCGTGCACATAGGGGGAACTGAGGGATGAGCAGAGGATGATATGAGAGTGGAAAGATATGAAAAAGATGAATGAGGAATGGATGGATTGACGATGTCGAGAGAGGAAGGCATTGACTCATATGGAGAGATTGGAGTATTGCGCTATGGGAAAAGGTCTAGGTATAGTAAGAAGGAGACTATGGTTGAGAGAGGAGAGAAGCACAAAGTATCTGAGAAAAGTGACCCCTACATATTAATTCAGATCACATTGTACTGAAAAAGAAAAAAGAAAGGAAAGGATCCTCGGTACAGTCCAACAGAAGAAGGAAGTACATCTTGGATCATAATTTGTGTCGATCCCACGACCCCATGTGCAACACCAAGATATGAAGCATAAACCAGAACTGTTTCAAGAGAAATTATAGTTAGTGGAGGAAGTTAGAATAGTAGTTAGAATAGTGGAAGTAACACAGTGAACTAGAGTCAGTCATCATCACTAAAGGTAAGTACTACATAGAATACAATGGCAGGAATAGATAATAAACTAAGAATTCCTGAATTCCAGGGAGCAGGGTCAGAAGACCTGAAGCAACATATATTTGTATGTGATACATATCTAGTTACTTATGTTTTCCTCTGGAACATGAACATAGGTGTCAGATCCAAATACCCTGAAATGTGTAAGATAGGGTTTCTTACCAATCCTTACCTCATGTGGAGTCTTTTCATCCAACACTGATGAGGGTGATTGATTGACTAGGTAACATGCAGTACCCATTGCATCTGCCTAGAATTCATGTCCTAACCCGACACCACTAAGCATGCTCCTTCCTTTTTCCATCAGTGTCATATTGATCCTTTCTACAACCCATTATGTTAAGGTGTGTATTGAGTAGTATTATTCCTTGGTGTACCACACTTCTTACAGAATTCTTCGAATTAATTTATGCACAATTATGCACCATTATTCATCCTCAACACCTTAATTCTCTTCTCTATCTGATTCTCCACAGGATCTTTAAACTCTTTGAATTTGTCAAAGACTTTATATTTCTTCATGAGAAAATAAATCCATGTATTCCTTGAGAAGTCATCTATAAATGAGACATAGTACACATATTTTCTCAGTGATGGAACCGACATAGGTCTAAACACATCACTGCACACCAACTAAAAATTCCCTTTTCCCTTGTTGCATCATAGGGGAATCTTACCCAATTCTACTTCCCATATATGAAATTTTCACAAAAATAAAATATAGATAGAAATTGTCCATACCTTCAACCATACATTTATTGTGTAGTACTCATTGACCCTTCTCACTGATATGTCCCAATATTTGATTCCATGACATAGTCTTATCTCCAGAGATTATAGGATTTTCTTCTTTAACTCCAATATCAAGATAAATGGAATTGTTGAACCCATCACTAATAGTACTTCGTAGAATCTTATATAGGGTTCCAATCTGAATTCCCTTCATCAACACCATTTCTCCTCGAACCATCCTATAGGTTTCTTTATCAAACACTATTTTTACCCCTGCATCATCCTTTTTTCTTATAGAAATCAAATTTGTGGCCAATCCTAGTATCTGTAGAACATCAGGGAGTGTTATAATCCTTCCATCCATGATATTCAACTTAAATTTTCCTCATCATATGATTTTTTTTGTCAAGTCATAACCTAGGAAAATATCACCTCCATCATACCTTTTATATTCACAACACCACTCCCTATGAGGTGTCATATGAAAGGATGCACTTGAGTCAACCAACCATGCCTCATGATCTTCATATGTGCTTGAAGAATCCAAGTACACATCCCCTCCTTGTTCCACATAGGTTTTTTATTTTGTAGAAGGAGTGTCTTCAGATCCATTCCCTCTCTCAACACTTTTGGATCTATATTGTTTCTTGTAGTTCCATTGTTTTCCACATCTCCAACATACCTTTACAATTTTTTGGGGAGATTTAGATCTCCAACTTGAGGACTTAGATTTATTTATTTCTTGGGAGTGCCCTATTGCAAATAAGGCATATGTACTCTACATTTCCATATTTTTCCTCCTCATCTCCTCCAAAAAACGGATGATACCACACCATCAAAAGTTAAGGTAGTTGAATTACAACATATGGCCACAACCAGACTACCCCACAATTTTGGTAAAGAGCACAATAAATTGATACACTTATCTTCATCATAAATCTTAACATCAATAGATAATATATGACTTATCACAATATTGAAGGAACTCAGATGATCTATCACTGAGTCTCTGTATTTCATCCTTAGGTTATACAGTTTCTTCCCCATGACATTGACTAATACAAAGGCCCTAACTTATCCCATAATTCCTTGGCTATAGATTTCACTGAGACTTTTAGTAATATTGAATCTAAGAGACACAACCAGATTGTGCACTTTTCCTTTCGATCCAACTTTGGTCATTCTTATGTTGACATTCCTATTAATGCAGTACTGTAACACACCCATGACAAGGTGTAAAATTTTCATTCTCCTTTAATAATCAAATCCTCTATCCATGGTCTCTAATTTGGAAATTGGGGCCTAGCCCCTCTGTTAGCGATATTTCTGGTAATGGGGTGACATGCGAAGGAGTGGGTTGAAAACCCACTTATCCTAAGTTCCGGACGCAAAATGTGCCTGTGGTAAGCAGCAAACAGATCTGGACGACATGGATCCACACGCCTAGATCAACGACGTACATGGGATTTCGGAGCCCCCCCGCCTTTCTACCTTTAAGCGGAGGGGGGGGGGCCAGAATCCAGGGCGTACCTCTTCAACGGTCGAGATCAAAGTGCCCAGATCAATGATGCGTGAGGCAATTATGGACCCCCCCGTCTTTCTACCTTTAAGCGGAGGGGGGGGTTCGGAATCTGGGGTGCACCTCTTCAACGGCTAGGATCATAGCGCCCGGATCAACGGTGCACAGGCGATCCGACCTCCCGCTATCTCTCTGCGTTTAACCAGATGGGGCCTTCCTTCCTACCATGTTAGCTTCTGTACCTTTCTCCCCCCTTGCCAGTTGTTTTCAACCGAATCGTGTGGCAAGTCTTGTCCTCTTTAGCCCCTCCTCATTCTTCGGTATATTTCCATCTCCCCTCTTTTCGTCCATGTGGTCCATCCCACATGTCATCATCCATTCATTACCTGCCACATGTTCCACTCCCTTCCATGTCAGCCTCCTACTAAGAGTGTATCCATTCTGTGTCGTCTCCTGTCCCCTTCGCTTATTCCCTTCCACCATGTGCCTTCCCCTGTAACCCCTCTCACACCTCATCACCTCTCGTCTCACCCTCATAGTCTCAGTGCCACCCCCCGTGATGCACCCCATTCTTTGTGCTGGCCTCCATTTCTATTCATCAGGTCATTCGGCTGATCCAGGTGGCAACGCGAAGGGTCTTCCACGTCGCAGAAGTGCCAAGTTGACCAGGCCATCCTCAATCCCAAGGAAGCAGTTATTGAAGTAGTTGGTGGTGGTTAGACATTGCCTCCTTCATAATGGGAAAGTTCGGCGATGAATTAAAGGAACATCGATTCTCCCACGGAGCCGTCAGAGAGTTCGATTGCGTCCACTGAAGGTGCACGATCATTCAAATATTGCAGCTGCAGATTGTCAGAAGCCATGCAGACGCAATGTGTTTAATGTAGCGTCTCAAATTTTGTGCTGTTGTTTTGAGTATATGTAGGCGTTTTCGCCATTTTTGGGATCCATCGATGGTAGAGAAGAGCTCCCTACTATAAAGTTTTAACAAATATTCTAGTTTTCTGGGTATGCATTTGTATTTGAGATTTCTTGTTTTATGACAAACAGTTCTCCTATCTTGTTTATGTTTTCCTCTCATACCAGAGAGTTCGTGATTGATTGATTCTCACGAATCATTTCAGTTATGTTATGATGAAAGGTTCATTGTTGCACAATTGTATTCTCTGGTTTTGCGTTTGAATTGCCTTTGAACGTCTTCTTCTACAGTCTGTTAGTAACTCGATGTTAGTATCAGACCACTGCTTTTCTCTTATATAAGTCTTCCGCCTGTCTCACCATATACTACAGTTCACTGTCTGAAGTTTATATAAGACCTCATTCACCCATGCATGCCTAGCCTAGTTTCGGAGTTGGAACGATATTGTTTTGAGTTGGCTTCCATTTGTTCACCCCATCTATAAACCACTGTGACATAAAACTTATGGGCATCGGGCTCTACTCCTGCTAGAAATCCAGGAGTGACTTTCGTTGCCAACATTTCTGGCGCCATTGTCGGGGACGAAGTTGAATATTTTCCCCAGGATTGAACGACAACGATCAACTGATTCTGAAGGTGCATCAGATATTAGAATCATCAAGATTTATTCTGTGCACCTGGCGACTCCACTATGATGACTCCACTGGGATGAACCTATTGGGTTAGTTGTGGCTTCCAGGAGTAGACACACGCGGTCTCATCCACAACTGCCTCTGACCATGCTTGAAGAAGATCTGGACCTGATTATCAGGAAAGGGAAGCTCTCACAAGGAGGAACTGCTGCAATTGAACCAGGTAATCCGTCGTCTCCGTTTGTAGAAACTCCATTCTCTTCACCTCGTTTTCTTGGCAGGCCGTTGTCTGAATTTTCCCATTTCTTGCACTTCGGAAGTGTTCCTGCTGAGTTCTCCCCTCCTGGTCCTACATCAGAAGGATAGATCCTTGTCACTCCCCCCTCCCTTGAAGCTATACCTCAGCGCAGACCCCAAGCCTCAGAATGTTTCACCACCCCTCCTTTGAGTAATACTACTGCATAGAGAGGAGTGTCTACTCATTTAGGTCCCTTGTCTCTCTCTCTGTTTTCCCTGTTGTCTCCACGAAGATCTTTTCCGATATCCCCTTTACGAACTGCTCCTCCTCCAAGTTCTCCTCCACCTAATATTCCTATGGCTGGTGATAATCCCCCTATGACCAGAATGGAGTCTATTATAGCCACGAGGTATGATCCCCTTGTGTTACCTCAGCCCCTCAATGCCCTCCCGACAGATGGTTACCTCAAGAAACTACCCAAATTCATGGGTGAGGGGGACGTAACTGCATAAGAACACCTAGAAGCCTTTTACAGTTTCACAGATGACAATGTCATCATTCATGCAGACATATGGATGAGGATCTTTGTCCATAGTCTCCAAGGAGAGGCTAGAAAATGGTTTAAGGCCCTGCCTCCTGGATCTATTGATGGAATCGAAGATTTAGATAGTACCTTTCTGAGATAGTGGGGAGATAAAAAAGATTTCATGTACTACATGACAGAGTTTGGGTCGTTGAAGAGAAAGGAAGGAGAGTCTGTCTTCGACTTTTCCAAGAGATTTAATAAAATGTACAACAGGATCCCTGTTGAGATAAAACCCTCTGAAGCCTCTGCAAAGATCACTTACTCCAGTGCTTTTGATCCTGATTTCTGCCTACTACTAAGGGAGAGAAGAGCCACTACGTTGGCCCACATACAGGATGCGGTCGTGGAGGTAGAATCTAACATATTGGCTATCAACCGACTCAGAAACATAGGTGATAGAAGTACGTCCAAGAACAGACCTGAAGTTTCCTCATCCAGTTCCTCTCCCCTGCCCCATCAGACAGATGAGACAGCTAGATCAATAAAATCAATTGCTGACAAGATAGAAAGGTTGGAATTAGAAGGGAAGCCCATGTACAAAAATCCCCAGAACAATGATAATAGAGGTTTTAGACGACCTACTAACAATATGACTCAGGTTTTCCCAAGGCAACAAAGGGGAAAGGACAGATAAGATCAAAGGGTTCAATCCCCTCTCCAAAATAACCCGGTTACTCATGAAGAAAGAGAGGAGGTAGAAGAATTTGACCCTGAAATTCATTGTGTTGAGGAAGCTCCTCCTTTTCCCCACTTGACCCAGTCTGCATATGAAAAATCCCTGATGAACATTCAGATCCATGAGTTAGGAAAGAAAGAAGGGGCCAACCACACTCCTAACAGATACAATCTCAGATCAAGAAGGAAAGGAGGAGACTTCGACAGCTCAGACCAGCCCCTCATAGCAGATAGGCCTACTAAAATTGCAACAGCCACAACTAAAGAAAGGAAGACCTAGAGTGCTTCACCAGCAACCAGGGAGCCTGTCACCAAGGTAAGAGAAGCTCTTAAACCTACCCCCTCCTTCAATTTTGAGCATGAGATTTAGAAGATTAGGATTCCTGTACCTCTCTCTGAGCTAGTTAAAAATGAGGGCTTCAAAAGATGTCTCTCCAAGCTACTACAATCCGAGTCCCCCCAACCTCTCTCTGACTCAGTAAACCTTCAAGACAAGAAGCCAGTCATCATCCTAGGGCCCATGGTAGAAGACAGATATGAATCATCCCCTCCTTTCTACACCTCCCTGAATATACATGATAAAGTGTTGCATAATTGCCTCATGGATTCAGGGGCTTCTCATAACCTTATGCCCAAGATAGTTATGGAAGAATTGGGACTGGAGGTGACAAGAACTTATCATGATTTATATTCTTTCGATTCAAGG
>ML827891.1:47245-60229 GCA_009831015.1 Picea engelmannii
GAGCTTCTCCAATGTCCTTCTTTTTCTCTAGACACTCGTAAGACTTGTGCCCATTCTTTCCACATGTGAAGCATGTGATTACTCCACCTCGTCCTCTTCCTCTGCCTCTAGTACGAGGAAAAGTGTTGTTGTCAGCATAATCTCCTCTCTGTTCATTATGTTTCCCTCTCTGTTCAACATATGGCCCCCGCTGTGAGGTTCCACCTCTCTCTGCATGAGTCTAAGGTTTCTTCCATTCCTCCTTGGGCTTCTGGTATTTGTCCTGGGAAACTTCTTTGCCTCTGGGCTGACTTCTGCCTCAGCCCCTCTGACTCTGTTTTCGGCTCAGCTTCTCTTCAGCTTTTAGAGCCATCTGATAAGAATCTTCCACCGTTCGGATGGTTACCATGCTAATCTCATCCCGGATGTCATATCTCAGACTATTCATGTATCTGGAAACTTTTTCATCATTGCTCTCTCGATGACCTGCCCTGATGTTCAGTTGATAGAATTCCTCAGTGTATTCTTTCACTGTCTTCAGCTTTTGTCTCAAGTTCTGCATTCTCCTAAACAGAGTAATTTGATAATCCCTGGGGATGAATTTTTCCTTCATCTTCACGATCATCCTGTCCTAGCTCTTGATCTTTTGCTTGCCCTTGTAGTGCCTATCAGCTTGTAGTTCATCCCACCACAATGTTGCATGTCCTTTTAAGCATGTAACAACATGCTTGACTTTCTTGTTCTCTTTGACATCTTCCTAGTCGAAGTAAGTATCCAGAGCTCTAATCCAATCTAGTATCTCCTCTGCATCCAAGTTTCCCTCGTAAATTGGAATGTCCATCTTCGCTCTTGCACCCATATTGGCAATAGCTTTGATCAAACACTCGTTTGATGCATCTCTGGCTGTAACTTCCTCCTCTCGTTCAGCCTCTATTTCACTATCAGAATCACTCAGATCTCCTGCACTAGTTGTGCATCTTTGCGCTATCTCCATGTCCTCGAGTCTCACTCGGAGGTCTCTCATATGTCTCTCTATGGCTGGATCAGTTATCTGCCTGCCTCTTCTTCTCTGCACTTCCCTATCTTTTGGATCAGGTGACTGCCTATCTGTCCTTGGTGGCATGGAGAATTCTCCTCTTCTCTCCTACAGAAAGCAAAGAACAATCTATCTTAGCTCTGATACCACTTGACATTGTGTATCAGAGTACTCCTTACCTCTTATGCCTTCCTCGCATGAAATATACAGACAAGAATCTGAAGCTCTGATACCAAACTGACGCAGTGTCGTACCCGCAGGCACGCCTACTCACAGAATCTTCTCTTTCCACGGCCCAAAGAACACTAACCGGTCCTTCTATTTCCCTATCGGGAAATCTGCATGCCCAAATCTCTTTGTGCGACTCCCCCTCTCTTTACTTATCAGGGAATCAGACTTCACAACCTTGCGAGGTCAGTGATCGAGTGTAGGACTCTCGAATCTCTGAGACCCGATATGAGTCAACATTGACCCTTCCATTCCTTTGTCAGGACTTTCTCTATCGAGATCTTGGCACTCGCGGTGTCGAGCAACTCGGTTCTCTGACTCCCGAGTCCTGATATGTTGAAACTTCGATGAGCTTGCGGCTTTGAGTTTTCAATGGTCTCGTCACCTTGTCGGGATTTCGGACTTCACGGGATCACGAATCCTTATGTCCAATGTTTCAGGACTTTACTTTTCCCGAACCTTGATACAATGTGCTACTTGTCCACCACCAACTCATGTGGCCCCACAATGTACTTGTAGCCATCGGGATATCGCGTATCACAATTTCGTGACTCCCGTTACCAAATCTTTGATTCCTTGCTTACGAAATCCTGATAGGAGATTTCGCAAATAATCCAATGCCCCTGGCTAGCTTGGATCAACAACTCTGCCCCTTCTGAGCTTTAAAAACTATGGAAATATTTGTAGTATCCCCCTGCACCCCCGTGATATCCAACGGCTCACGGTGATTCGCTAATTTTCCCTGGAAGATATCGACCGTCCGTTCTTCCTTATGCAATCCATGAAATGACTAAGTGTTCTTCCACAGAACTTATCCACCTGCGTGCAAACTTGCGACGCTTCTTGCCAACCTTCAAGGCATAACTTTTCTACACTGTCGTTCAACAAATTCGAAGGTCCTATCCCTCCTGAGATTTTCCCCATGACCTCAAGTCCTTCAAGAAAACTCTTGCATGCACTCCTTGCGGCAAACCTTCAACAACGTCGAAGTGTTGAAGTCACTTGACTCTGCGCACACCTACAACAGCAGTCTGTCAAATGCTTCACTCAGGTTCACAACCCTGAGACTTTTACCTGGCCTGCGTACTCCTTGCATGGCTCCTGTGCCCAACTGCACTTCTGGATGAATGAGAAAAAAAACTATCTCTATCTGAACCCTCTGTCAACGCACTCCTTGCGGACACTTCAACTGCACTCCTTGTAGGAATTCTCTAGCTCAAATAGATAAACAATTGAAACTCATTCCATCTCCCTCTCAGACTTCAATTCATACATGAAATCACATACACGACATATAAAATAAAATGTATAACAAGAAGCAAACGTTCATGAGCCTATCATTCAGCACCAATACACAGAGAACAACACAAACCATGAATTTGAATCAAAGCTTTCTATTAATTCAAATGTTTGTACATGGGTGTTTTTACATAGCTCTCTGCTTATTCTTGCTCCAAATGCTTCTGAATAATGTTACAATGCACAATGAGGGTGTCTATATCCCGTTTCCCTCTTGCGCTCTACAACTGTATAGTCTAGAATTAAATTCTATCTACTTTACATTAACTATTTTAAATGTCGTCTACCTACTAAGGATGAGAGTTATCCAATCAAGGTCCATTTACAATATACAAGTGCACCTCATCTTAATGGCTCATTTAAGATTTTCACAACAATTCCAAAGTGTTTTCAAAATTTGTGCTGGCTTGTCCAGCTGTCCTCCACTTCCGCGCTGGCTCGCTTGATGTGTTGGCGATGCTCCTCAATCAAAAGTGGACTATGTATTGGAGAAGAAATCATTGGCATGCCAATGTAGAGGTGGAAGAAAGAATGTGTTCTTCGATATGCTATGTATCGGTGCAGGAAGAGAGAACTCGTCGAAGTGTAGATCGACAGATTGAAGCGATATGAAGATAAAATGCAAACGGTAAAGCAGAAAGAGTGGAAGGAAAACATAGGCTTAACCATTTACGAGAGAGAGAAGAATCAAGGTTTCCAGTAGAAAAAGTTAAAAGGGATCTCGATTTCTTGTCTTAGAGAGATGATAAGAAAAGAAAATTGAAAAAGTGTTATGCATGCACAATAGATCTTTAGAACAACACTTAAACTATATATAAGAAATAAAAAAATCAAATCATATATATTATTTTTTATAATCTCATTTACCTTTTTAATATAATATAATTATACAATTTAATTAAAAATATTTAAGATAAAATTGTTTTAATTTTTTGTACTTCCTCTAACAAATACAACAAGTTGTGATGCTTTATCCCCATAAGGAAGAAGACATGTCCTAAGGTTTAGATATATATAGTGGAGTGTTACGAGGGAAAAACTCTATATGGACAAGGGTAAACCACAACAAACAGGTATGACTGCAAAAATCAACTCAATTCCATTGTATGCTATATAAACTAATGTGAAAGATAAGAAAGAGGCCTACCTTGATCCAACGTTTGATGATGTTCCACCATTGAGCACTTCGACCCAAATCTTTATACCTGCAACAAGTTATCAACAAACAAGCATAGCAAGTACATGGTGATAGTGTAAAGAGGTTAGCACATTAGATAACATAATCCATTAATAAACATTACAAACATGCCCATGGATAATAATCATATATTTGCACGATACCAATAGGACGGGAAATGAGTGTTTCTATTAATAATTGATTAGCATAAGTGACAACATTACAGACTTTCGTGTCGGCACGGTTCGAAACCAAGGAACCAAGTTCCTTCGAACTGGGCCTCCACCACTTCAATCATCCACCAAAGGCAAGCTCATAGGAGAGAGGCAATGAGGTTCTCTCAACAATAGGGAAAGTGATTGGGGGCTAAACACTGTGTTTAGACTTGAGGGACAAAGGGATGCAGACTCAATATGAAGTAATTTTTCCAGAGTAACTTTGCTCTCAAAGTTGAATACTTTCTCCTCTTTTCCATAGCTTGGAATTGTGCTTTTATAGTCTTCAAACTGCAACTGAAGGGCCGATTTGAAACATTTCTAGTATGTGGAAGACCAAGGATCAGAGATATCCTGTCGTGACATGGAAACTCGACACCATTTTTGTATTTTCTGGCACAAATCTCGATGTACGTGGGTTTTAGTGGATCAACCTACATATACGCATGTTGTATAGCATATAGGGCATGTATATGTGGAAAAATGTGTATTTTTTTCTCTGGATTCATCAAAAAGGGATGACAAGTCTGCATAGGGAAATGGAAAAAGGCCCTTTGTGCAAGATAGCAATGGTGGGGCAAATATTGTTATAACAGATGCCCCCTAATGTGTGAGATCAGAGGAGTATCTGTGATGGCCGAAATACATTATAAATAACCCAGGAGTGGAGTGGTAGAGAACTAGCTGGACGAACTCGATTTCTCATTACATTATGTACTAACTTTGCATACATGGCTACCAAGAATACAATCTAGATCCATGTGGAAAATATACCAAATAAGTGTCTGTGGCCATGAATAGGAAAATACAAATGCAGTTATATGCCAAAAGTTGTCATAGTCATGAACAAGTCCTAGTGAAACCAGTCTCAAAATCCATATGAAGATATCTATATACCATGGAGTACAATGTGATCTCCCATGATCACTAAAGTTGAATAGGTGTTGGTCCAATGAAAGGGAAGCAACAGCTCAGGAAATTTACGACCACACAATGATGTCTTCAAGTCTTCTACACTATCTTCCAAGGGTGCAAGTCCACATAATGTGAATACATGAGTTGAGGTCAAACATAATGATACATCGTTTGATTACCGGTCATTGAGGTATATCGTTAACAAATGTGAGACAACCTACCAATAATGAAAGTAGGTATCAAGGCACTGAGTACATTCCTATAAGTTTGACTAAAGGAGTCGGTGTCAAACACTTGAGAAATCCATTGATCATGAGACATTGATGTATTCCCATCTGTCAATGGCGAGAGAACCCGCCACTAATGACTGCAAGCCTCAAGGTACTCATAAAACTCTAGCTCTCGTATGTAGAACAAATGAGCTGAATTCGATGGAAAGAGACTCGCTGAAAGGAGAGAATTAAGGCATCGCTCATCAGTCAACACGAGGAACAAAGCAGGAGCTTCATGATTTAGTGGAGATCGGATGAAGAACATGTTCATGAACTAACAACCCTATGCATCTTTTGTGTGTACCAAATTCAAGCGGTATACAAAAAAAGACCCTCTAAATAGAAGCCAATGATGAAAATTGCTAACAAAGGCAAAGAAACCACCAATAAGTCTAATGGAATCCAAGACATTGCACGAATCCCAAAGTGTGAATAGATGTCTTGCCATCAAACACAAGGGAAACCACCCAGTCAGTGACCAATGATGAAATTTCGATTGCTGGGTTGAAGGTGACCTACCGATGATGCAAGTAGGGCCAGGGTGCATGATAAGACCATAGTATCATGTGATTCTGAGACAAACTGAGGGTATGGACGACATGAAAATTCATGATTTATGAGGAGTGGCCGACACAGGTTGATAGACTTCCTTTGAACAAGAGCATGAGACATATGGTGGACTCCGGTAGAATAGACTCAATGATGTGACTATTATATGTAGGAGGCATCAATAGCGTTCTCTATAGGGACTAGAAGAGTAACCAATTGGTAGAGAAAACTATGTAACAAGATCAATTTCCTAAGGCCATGCTAAACCCAAAATTATGATGAGACAAGGACTCAATAATTTTGTGCTATGTTCAAAGGCGACATGGCTGCTGCCAATTATAATATAGTACTCCCTTCCCACCAGTCTTTTTTTGTTTTTTCATAAAAAATGAATTCTATGATACATAGCAGGAAACGAGTGTCACAAGTAAGAAAAAATAGTTCCAACAATGGAACGTACCTATGCTCAATGCAAGGAAATGCATCCGGGAGATGGACACTTGGGGTGATGTTCCCTCCAGGGTATAGGGCGTCAAACTGTGAAGGATATAAACAAGTCTCTGCTTGGTTGAGGATCCAAAAACTGCTTAAGCAACGGTTTATAATGAAAAGTGAGAAATAGATAAAGGCTCAATACTGCAAGTGAGGGAATGAGATGCAATCACAACTTAATGCCAAAAAATATCATTTTTTATGTCCTATAGTCTACTTGGTGTGAAAAAAGGGTAAACTTGTGCCAAATAGACTTCTTTTCAAATCCAATCTACGAGTGTGAAAAAGACAAGTTCACTTGGTAATCATTTCTATTTTTGATAACAAGTCGAAAGAGAGATTAACTAAGACTAATGACCTTTCAAATCCAATTTAACGAGTGTGAAAGGGACAAATCACTTGGCAATCTTTTCATTTTTTAGACGAGTCATAAAAGAGCTTAACTAAGACTCATTTTTGGGAGTCCATGGGGAATAAGGTCGCATGTGCATGAATGAGAAATGAGGCTCATCATAAAGTCATGTATTGAATTATAATGGACTCTCGGTCCTAAGGAAAAACTCGGCATGGGCACCAAATGACAAAGAGGATCTAACTAGGGTGTCCATGTTTGGTAAGTCTCTACCATTTATTAGCGACACTATTTATAGCAGATGGGAGGTTATGTGTCACAACAAATGGGTTTGTTCATAAGGCGTAAAAAGCAGTAGTTGAAGGATAATGAAAAAATGCACGATGGAGTGGATACCTATCCTATATGCTAGGTTATCAAAATAACTGCCCAAGGTGACGAACGACTAATCATGATGTTGAAATCCACAAGAAAACTGAGTCAAAACTATAAAAAACCAGCTCAAAACCACTCTTGAATTAGTCTATTAGGTGAAAAAATACCATGAAACTATATAAAGTGGGTAAAAATAGCTTATAAATAGTAATAAAATAAAAAATCACTGTATCTTTTTTTTTTGTATCCAAATAGTGCAATTTGGACCAAAATACCTCCAAGATTCAAATGACGATTGCAGGAGAACCAGAAAACAAAATCATGAACCATCTGGATCAGATAACTCTTCATTTCATTCTCTTCAAATTCAGTGGATTACATTTTAAATTAGGTTTCATTTTTTTAGTTTTTGAGGGAGTAAACTAGGATTTTCGGTATACGCGGGTCGTCTTTGTTGAGGTCATGTGTATGACGAGGTATATGCCCCTGTGTGAACCACAGGGAGCATGTATTAATCCTTACACACAACTGTGTGCAAAGAAAGTCGCGTATAGGTATGCAAATGGCCAAAAAGAGGGGTTCTAACTCAAAAATTGATTTGTTTTTTGCAGGATGGTCCTAGAATGGAGGGAGCAAGAGAAAGAGTAGGTAGATGCAGCTATGGATCGAGATCTAGTGGCTCAAGTGGCTCTAAAAAGATGTGTCTTGTATAAATTTTGGGCTCTCAAAGGAATGAGGGCCCAAGTGAGGTTGTTGGAGATGTTGGTGGGTTACTGGGACCCTGATAGTGAAAGATTTATCCTTGATGGAAAACCATTGAGGATCGAAGTAGAGGACATCTACTTCTTGACTGGTCTATCACGTCGAGGGGAGGTTGTGAACCTCAAGTCATGCGGAATAGGGAGTGGGATGAATATCGAGGAGTATATCGATGCTCACTGTGTAGCAGGGACTCCCAAGGTGGGAAGCCAAGTCCCCATCTGGGAAATAAGTAAACTCAGTTTGAATATCATTGTGCTTGTTCTTACCATGATCATAGGTTGGGCCTCATTGCATCAAGCATCGAGACCGCTTATGTTTTACGTAGTAGAGTGTGCTAGACCCACTGTCTATGATTGGTGTACCTCACTGCTGGCCAATATGAAAAGTCAGTTGATAGAGTGCAAACAGGGGAGTAAGAGGAACTTCATGTTTGCCTCTATTATTTACAGTTTATTTTTCGATCGGGTTCCAGGTTTGGGACCTAGAGTGGATATCCTTCCTAGAGAAGCATGTGATCCAGCCATGGCATGGTGGATCGAGGTCATGAGATGACAGGGGGGAGGTAGGGTATCAACACCCTACAACGATGATTTTTTCTACTAGTTGCGGTGGCAAGTCATTTCTCTGGATGACTATCCCTATGCGGGGATCGATTTCAAAGGAGATCCAGATATGCCACTTTCACCAGAGGCCGCCTACGGTGATATAGGTAATAAGTTTTTAAATATTTCATTTTTTTTTGTATTTTTGTATTTAAGGAACAAATATATATATATATATATATATGTTGTTTAAATATTAACTAGACACTTGTGTAATCGTAGACGTGGGTCCGCGACGGCCAGAGGGATTTCTTCGACATAGACAGAGGAACTAGGGAGATAAGGCGGCAGGAGGAGAAGCGGAGAGAGTCCTACAAAACGTGAAGGGCAACCTGTCTCGTTTGACACAAAGGATTCCTATGGTTCAAGTAGAGGATCTACCTGAAGCCATGCAATGATAGGTGGTTGGTGTACCTAGAGCGTGGGTATGACTCTTCTGGCGTCTCACAAATGTCATGGTTTTCTACCATGACACACATCTGGTGCCACAAGCATAGATGTCATGGCATATGTATACCATATGTATATGTGTATTGATGGTTTTAGCCCTAATTTTGTAATATAAACACCATATTTTGAAATATATAAAAAGGGATTTTCGGCTTTACTTATATCTTACAATGTGTACATTGATTTAATGGTTTTTCGGCTTTACTTATATCTTACAATGTGTACATTGATTTAATGGTTTTCTTTGATTTATTAATGTGACAAATGCCAATCTAAAACGTAATTAGCGTAGGCATCGGATACATGATTATAACTCCTAGGAATGTGATAATATGGAATAAAATCAAATTGTCGTTCTAAAAGACGTACCCACAGGAATCGACGTAGTAAAGTAGGATCATGCATGTGGTAACAGTCGTTCAACTGACATACTACTAACTAGGAATCCAGGAAAACTTATAAAAAGTGAATACCATGTGAGATAGCATCGCACAAAAGTTCTATAACGATGCTATATTCGACCACATTATTCATGGATGACCCTAGGCATACACCACCTGAAGACACCAGCATACCCTCGGTTGAGTAAACCACCCAAGTGACGGAAGCTAAGTTCTGTGTATGATGACTGGATCCATCTACGAATCCTAGGTAGACTGAAGACTCCGTTGACATCTTCCAACAAAGGGAAAACTCGATAAGCACGCTAAAGACAAAAGGAAAGGGGGAAAGAGATGTATATACACTAAATTTACATTAGTATACAAAGAGTTATTTCCAAGCTTAGGGATCAAGCGTAGTACCTTTTCAAGTAGAGCCCATTTCTGGGCTCGGCCAATTTATTCCCTTCATAATATTCTAACTCGTAGGCTCCTTTTTCTAGAACACGTCGCATGATGTAAGGACTATGCCACATGGGTTTAAACTTGCTTGCCCCTAGTGGTTCTTTGGCTTGGTCATACAAGAGGACCAAGTCACCCTCAACATACAACTGGGGACAGACATACTTGTCGCACTGAACCTTGACACATTTCTTGTTTGCCTCGATATCCATAAAGGCATACCGACGTTGCTTGTCAGGACTCTCTAGGTGCACAAGGCATCGCTCTAAGTCTAAAGTGTCAGGTAGGAGATCGACTGCCAACTTGAGAGAAGGGATTTTTCATTCAATAGGAAGGATCAACTCCACACCATGCACTAACTGAAAAGGGGAAAATCCGGTCCCAGTCTTAACCGAGGTTCGGTATGCCCAAAGAGCGGGATACAACATGATGTGCCAATTGGAATTACTTCGACTGATAGTTTTTTGCAAAATGGTCTTGAGAGACTTCTTGACAACCTCTACTTGCCCATTTTCCTAGGGGTAATAAGGGGATGAATGACCATGTCTAAACCCCATCTTAGATGTTGTTGTAGGAAAATATCCCTGTAGACGGGTAGATCTCCTCTTGAGAGCTAGACCCTTAACTCTAAGACAGAAGGTGCTTAACATGGACACTGACTTCTTTTTAGATTTGATCAAGCTAATGAACAAAAGATAAGGAGGAAGGCATGTACCTTATGAATGTCATTTGTCCCCGCAAGGTCCGGGATGAGCCTTGATCTTGAGCTCCTTGGTAGATCCTACAAGACAAACAAAAGTACAAAAGACTTCCTACTCTACTGAGATTATCTCAAACATAGATCCATCTAATGTAGACAAACTCATATGGAATAAGTACAAGTTTGAAAGAAACAAGCCAAGCATTGATTGTATTAATGAGAACAAAGTGTTACTTACATCCATGGATGTGAGTGCAGTAGATTCATCAAGTTCTCCTCGTCCAAACCCTTGCTTAAACAGTCCACACACTGAATGATGATGTTCCAAATGACATCTTCCTCATGAGATCATAAGTTAGATGCTCTAAACTCCTCTATCCTCATAAGATCATAAGTTTGGTATCTCTGAACTCCTCTCCCTTCCCTCCTCCATGGAAATCCCTCATTATATAGGAATTGAAGGCTTAACCACCATGGAGAGGATCTCTCATCAGATCCACTAAGAAAGGGATCTCTAAGATATTTAGGGAGAAAATATCTCACAAGGATTTTGGGGAGGAAATATCTCTCAAGGATTTTAAGGAGGAAATATTTCAACCATCCATGAGATCCTCCACCTTCCCTAAAAAATAGGAAACCAAATGTGAGGTGGATTCTCACACTTAATTAATTCATTTTCCATGAATATTAATAATAATTCATGCGCACTTGATTCTCACACTTAATCAATTTATTTTCCATGAATATTAATAATAATTCATGTGTACTTGGTATTTTGGCATTCATGTAATATATCCCTCCTCCACATTGACTAGGGATTGTGACATAGGTTATTCCATGGTGTCAAGGTGTATGAGACACTTATATGACACTTTACGACACTTAGGGCGAGGTACCTAGGTGTCCAAATTTCATGTGTAACAGAATGCCCCCTAAAGTGTGAGGTCAGAAGAGAGAATGATGGTTGAAGCACTTTACAAATCTTTAAAGCAAGGGTGTGGAATCAGAGAACCTGGTAGAAGCTGCAAACAACCATCAAACAAATGTTATGACATGTTTCAAACCCAAGGCAGGTATACCTATGCTTGAGTGATAGAGACTTTCAAGGTATGGTCGCCATAAATACACTGAGGATCCATAATTTTATTAACAAAGAGATATAGACACCGAAGATACACTGTGGATCTATACTCCCATGACCTGAACTGATCGTAGCCACGAATAATACACAGTGTATCTATGAGATGACAAGACATAGCCACGACCAATACAAAGTGGATCTATGTGACAGTATATGTGTCAATGTTTAAGAGAAACTCCGTCGCAACCTAGGCAAAGTACGTATTAGAGTGATCACCCAACCCAGGGTCTTCTTACCGATCTCGATGTTCAGTGCATAGGTTCAGTAGATTAATATGTGCCCAAAGACAAAGTGTTGTGTTCAAGGGAAACTCTAAGAGTTACTGGTAACGTTCTCAAAAAATGGTTTGCTTTCTTCCTTCAAATTTTCACCCATCCAGATAGATGAGTACCTTTTTTTAATTTAATGAGCTCGAGGAGGGTAACACATGCTCGACATAACTCACCTTCAGTAAGTTCCTCTTCCTTTGTTTAACAAAATGGAATAAGTAAGAGTTCAATCCCGTATGGGCCCTTCAATGTATGATTTTTTAACGAGTCCACAGAAGGTAAACTCAGTGGTTTTTCATATTTAGAGAGTCTGAAAACAACTTAAAGGTGACTCCAATGTTGTCCTTTTTCGTAATGTTAGTCTCACGAGGCCGAAAAAGAGATAAATTCTCACTCGAAAGATGCCCTTTCAAACCTTTTAATGAGTGGGAAAGGAAGCAAGATCACTCGGCAATATTTTCATGTTTAGAGATTCTAAAAAGAGCATAAAGATGACTCCAGGGGGTTCATTTTTCATGTATCCATATAGGTTCGAAAAAGAGATAAAAGTTTACCCGGATGCATTCTCATGTATTTACGAGCACGAGAAAGAACAAATACTAAGCTCGGTATGCCCCCAACTTGAAATCTAGTGGCTTGACTCCAGAATGATCATCAAAGGCTGGAGATATGCCCCCCAAGCTTCAATTCATTCACTGACTTTGAGGTTGTCACCAATTTCTATGCTAGATTTAGAAAAAGGATATAGGTGGATGAAATGAAGGTTCAAAAATGATACCTAACGAAAGACTCGAATTGACATCTACAATATATGGTGAAATACTCAATGTGAAGGGAGAGGTGATTGTTTCATTTTTTAACGAGATTGACACAGGAAAAGAACTATGCTCAAGGTTCCGGGTTCAATCCCCAGATTGTTGTTTCATTTTTTAATGAGCTTTCTATAGAGAAGTAAACTATGCTCGAGACCTATGTTTCATTTTTTAATGAGCTTGCTACAGAGAGGAAAAGCTATGCTCATGGTCTCTGATCATGGCTTCAAAGAGGATAATGCTCTGGAAGGATACCATGTCAAGGGACAAAACTCGGTCGTGGCTTCCAAGAGATCTTCACTGGATGGAAGAAAAACTCTCTGGAAGGAACACATGTCGAGAGTCTTGACAAGGATTAGGAGATCAAGCTCCAATATCCCTACTGAAGAGATCACCATGTCAACCACTGGATCTAAATCATCGGAAGTTGAAGTCATGGGAGACAATGCCACATAATTAACATGTGGCAGAGGCGATATTGTCTACATATAAGAACCATTTAGGGAGGTAATCCAGT
>ML827891.1:69744-82450 GCA_009831015.1 Picea engelmannii
ATATTATGACTCAGTTCCCAAAACATGCATAAGAAATGATAAGCAGTCTTTTCTTTCAATGAATGTCTATTTTAAGGGAAGGAGAAGGATTTTCCTTTCACTTTCAAACACCAAGATGCAATGAACTCATGCAATAGTCCTCAATAAGGAATCCAATGCAATGCTAAAATGTTTATATGTGACTGATGATCAGTTGGATGTAAATCTTCCTATGCTAATCAGACTGCAAGATCTGTGAGATTGAAGCAATCGAAAGCAAACTCCACATAAACGAAAACACACCCTTGTTGCAATCAAACAAGAGAAAGAAAACCAAAAACTCAAAAGGAAGGAGAAAGAGCTTGGACAAGATGACTCAAAGACCAGAAAGAAAAGTAGAAAATACCTTTGAAACCCCTTTACAAAGTTTTCACTCATTCAGACAAACGAGAAGAAAATGACAAATTGCCTCCAAATCGTGAAGGACAAATTGCAAAGTAAGGACAAATGTCAAAAAATAGAAACAAAGGAGGATGAATCCTTAGAAAACATGGTATTGAAGGCCAATACCAAGATGGACTGACAGTATGAGACCCTGAGCAAATGTAAAAAGCAGAAACTGAGCCCAAAAAATTGAAAAACTAGAGGATTTTTCTCAAAAAAGGGGAGCGCTCTAGTGTAAGGGTCACCAAAGAATTATAATTCTCTGTTTAAGACCTACAGGGAGAGTTGGCACTCTGATAACAAGGAAGGTGAGTGCTCTACTTCAAAAATCTCAGGAAAAAATTCCAGAAACTCAAAAATTCAAGAAAATTCAGCCAATAAGGGTGATCATGATGACACAAAGAGGCAATCAAACCATTCCAAGAATAAAAAAGAAAATAGATAAGATCAAATGAGTGGGAAAAGGACCAAGACAAGATCTAGGAAAGGAAACACAAATCAGATGTGGTCCCCAGTGGAGTCGCCAATTTCTGTTGTAGGAAAATCTCACTGCGGACAAGTAGATCTCTTGAGAGCTAGACCCTTAACTCTAAGACAGAAGGTGCTTAACATGGACACTAAATTCCTTTTCCATCTGATCAAGATGATGAATAAAAGATAATTAGGAAGGCATGTACCTTATGAACGTCGTTTGTCCCCACAAGGTCCAGGATGAGCTTCGATCTTGAGCTCCTTGGTAGATCCTGCAAGACAAACAAAAGTACAAAAGAATTCCTGCTCTACTGAGATTATCTCAAACAGAGATCCATATAATGTAGAAAAAATTTTATGGAACAAGTACAAGTTTGAAAGAAATAGACCAAGCATTGATTGTATTAATGAGAACAAGGTGTTACTTATAGCCATGGATGTGAGTGCAGCAGCTTCATCAAGTTCTCCTCATCCAAGCCCTTGCTTAAACAGTCCACACATGGAATGTTGATGTTCCAAATGACATATTCCTCATGATATCATAAGTTAGATTCTCTAAACTCCTCTATCCTCATAATATCATAAGTTTGGTATCTCTGAACTCCTCTCCCTTCCCTCCATGGAAATCTCTCATTATATAGGATTTGAAGGCTTAACCACCATGGAGAGGATCTCTCATAAGATCCACTAAGAAATGGATCTCTAAGATATTTAGGGAGAAAATATCTCTTAAGGATTTTGGGGAGGAAATATCTCTCAAGGATTTTAAGGAGGATATATTTCAACCATCCATGAGATCCTCCACCTTCCCTAAAAAATAGAAAACCAAATGTGAGGTGGATTCTCA
This sequence comes from Picea engelmannii, assembly GCA_009831015.1. Taxonomy (NCBI): domain Eukaryota; kingdom Viridiplantae; phylum Streptophyta; class Pinopsida; order Pinales; family Pinaceae; genus Picea; species Picea engelmannii. The sequence continues at coordinate 71,486 of ML827891.1, forward strand.
CACTTAATTAATTTATTTTCCATGAATATTAATAATAATTCATGTGTACTTGATTCTCACACTTAATCAAGTTCTTTTCCATGAATATTAATAATAATTCATGTGTACTTGGTATTTTAGCCTTCATGTAATATATCCCTCCTCCACATTGACTAGGGATTGTGACATAGGTTATTCCATGGTATCAAGGTGTATGAGACACTTATATGACACTTTACAACACTTAGGGCGAGGTACCTAGGTGTGAAAATTTCATGTGTAACAGAATTCCCCCTAAAGTGTGAGATCAGAAGAGAGAATGATGGCCGAAACACTTTACAATTATTTAAAGCAAGGGTGTGGACTCGGAGAACCAAGTAGAAGCTGCAAACAACCATCAAAAAAAATGTTATGACATGTTTCAAACCCAAGGCAGACATATGTATGCTTGAGTGATAGAGACTTTCAAGGTATGGCCACCATAAATACACTACGGATCCATAATTATATTGACAAAGAGATATAGCCACCGAAGATACACTATGGATCTATACTCCCATGACCAGAAATGATCATAGCCATGAATAATACACAGTGGATCTATGAGATGACAATACATAGCCACGACCAATACAAAGTGGATCTATGTGACAATATATGTGTCAATGTTTAAGAGAAACTCTGTCGCAACCTAGACAAAGTACATATCAAAGTGATCACTCAATACAGGGTCTTCTTACTGATCCTGATGTTCAGTGCATAGGTTCAGCATATTAATATGTGCGCAAAGACAAAGCGTCATGTTCAAGGGTGACTCTAAGAGTTACTGGTAACGTTCTCAAAAAATGCTTGGCTTGCTTCCTTCAATTTTTTCCCCATCCATATAGATGAGTAGTTGTTTTTAATTTAACGAGCTCGATCAGGGTAACACATGCTCGATATAACTCACCTTTGGTAAGTTCCTCTTCCTGTATGGGCCCTTTAATGTATGATTGTTTAACGAGTCCAGAGAAGGTAAAATCGGTGGTTTTTCATATTTAGAGAGTCTGAAAATAATCATCATAATGTTAGTCTCGCGAGGCCAAAAAAGAGATAAATTATCACTCGAAAGATTCCATTTCAAACCTTTTAATGAGTGGGAAAGGAAGCAATATCACTCGGCAATCTTTTCATGTTTAGAGAGTCTGAAAAGAGCTTAAAGACGACTCCAGGGGGTTCCTTTTTCTTGTATCCATACAGGTCCAAAAAAGAGATAAAAGTTTACCCGGATGCATTCTGATGTATTTACGAGCACGAAAAGAACAAATACTAAGCTCGGTATGCCCCCAACTTGAAAGCTAGTGGCTTGACTCTAGAATGATCATCAAAGGCTGGAGATATGCCCCCCAAGATTCAATTCATTCACTGACTTTGAGGTTGTCACCAATTTCTATGCTAGATGGAGAAAAAGGATACAGGTGGATGAAATGAAGGTTCAAAAACAATACCTAACGAAAGACTCGACTCGACATCTACAAGATCTGGCGAAAGACTCAACTTGAAGGGAGAGGTGATTGTTTCATTTTTTAATGAGCTTCACATAGGAAAAGAACTATTCTCAAGGTTCCGGGTTCGATCCCCAGATTGTTGTTTCATTTTTTAACGAGCTTTCTATAGAGAAGTAAACTATGCTTGAGACCTTTGTTTCATTTTTTAACGAGCTTTCTACAGAGAGGAAAAAATATGCTCATGGTCTCTTATTGATCATGGCTTCCAAGAGGATAATGCTCTAGAAGGACACCATGTCAAGGGACAAAACTTGGTCGTGGCTTCCAAGAGATATTCACTAGATGGAAGAAAAATTCTCTGGAAGGAACACATGTCGAGGGTCTCGACAGGGGTAAGGAGATCAGGCTCCAATAGCCCTATCGAAGATATCACCATGTCAACCACTGGATCTAAATCATCAGAAGTTGAATTCATGGGAGACAACACCACATAATTAACATGTGGCAGGGGCGATACTATCTGCATATAAGAACCATTTAGGGAGGTAATCCAGTCAGGACCAATGAATGAAAGTTGATCAATAGTCACAATTATTCCATCGTGAGGGAAAGATATCAGGTGGAAAAGAGTGAATACAATATCTTTCATGGCATAGACATAATCCCACCCAAGGAGTAAAGTGAAATCCAAGGGGTCTCAGACTACCATGACATCAATAAAGACAGTTTTCCCTCCCAAAGTTACAGGAAACTGAGGAAGGGTCCCTAATGGTTGGTTGGTTCTTCTGTTAAAAGATAAAATATTGTGTGTAACCATCACAAGATGAGGACAACCCAAAACATGCCAAGAAATAGAGGACAAAATACTAACGAAGGCACCTTCATCTATCATCATTTGAGGAACGTCCCGGCCACAAAGTTGTACTCTAATCTGGAAAGGAATGTGAGAGGGAAGATGAGGTCTAGTTAGTGCACCCCAATCAAATAGGATGACCTCATTACTTGTAGGGGGTTTCGCTGGAGAATGAGGAATGCCCCCCGGCACGGTAGATTCCGTATCAACGAGAAAAACATGGGCAGTATCTGGTTTACTCTCTAGAGGGAGAGTAGGATCAACCAATGATGGACTTGGATCGACCAATGGTGGACTTGGATTGACCAATGGTGGACTTGGATCGACCACTTTGGCACTCTTCAGAGGAAGAGTGGGATTGACTGATGATGTAACTAGAGCAACCACTTTGGCACTCTTCGGATTAAGGGTGGGACTGACTGAGGAAGGGACTGGATTAGGCACTTTGGCACTCATCAAGGGAGGAGTGGGATCGACCAATGGTGGAACCGGATCAACCACTTTGGTGTCACCCTCTAACGGGAGAGTTGGATCGACCAAGGCTGAAAATGGATCGACCACTTGGGTTACACTCTTTTGATGAAGAGTGGGGTTGATCAATGTCAGAGCTGGATCAGCTACTTGGGTTTGTGGTTCAATCAAGGAGGAAACTAGATTGACCATCTGATGAACCGGACTGGTCGGGGATAGAATCAGATTGACCAATCCATCAGCTAATGAAGGGTTAAGGAAAAACCTACGATAACCAACTGGAAGTTGAATCTTTTCCAAAAGAGAAGAAGCCTCATCCATACGAGCGAAAAAGGTGATAGTAATGATCACCTTTGCATAACATGCAAGGGAACTTGATAGTTTTCTTCTTCTTACCAACCTTAACATCACTAGTTGACGGGGTATCATCGGCATGACTGGCAGAGGCCGATGACATGGAGGACCATATATCTAAGACCTTGGGAATACTAGGGAAATCCCTCAGAAAATGGTCACCCTTACAAATACTGCAAGGGAATTTATGTTTCATATTCTTCATTTTAATCTTGTTGACCTCATCAACACTCCTAGTACTATTAATAGAAACTGGTTTCTTGGATCCAACATCTAATGTTGTTCAGGCCTTGGTCCTTTTCAATCTCTTCTTCTTCTTCTCTTTCTGTTTCTTCTTCTTCTAATCAACCTGGCTACTTTCTTTAGAGCTTTCACTAGGTGAAGAAGGAGAAAGGGAAGGAGACTTAATGGGTTAAGAAGGAAAAAATTTGACATGAGGTTGGTGTTTGGGTGGTGTACTGACATCTAAAGTATTAGGTGCAACTGAAACATTGAGAGGATTCAAGATCACCAGAGTGGGGAACAACCAAACTGGTAATCCGATGGTGAGTCCTGGAAGACTCAGTGTGGCAATATAAGGAGGACCAAAGTTTCCAAAACAAGGAAAGGTGTAAGGTTCCTTGGGACAAGGGGTTCCTCCATTGGTACTCTCAGGATTTGTTGCCAATAATAATAAGTTGACCTAAGGTCCACTAATTAAAACAAACAACACACGCTATGAATCTAAGAAGCAATCAATCAAACAAACCTTCCCACGATGAAACCACTAGTTGGTGATGAAATCCAACGTCACGAGATCAAAATAGGAAGGGGCGGGGATAGAGAAGTTGGATCAGTTACGTTGGTGACCTTCTTAATGGACTTATGCCTTGGTGCAAGCTTCCACACAGTAATTGTGGATTTACCCTCCAAGGAGCTCGAGTGACTTTTACCAACGTCTGTTCCAGGTACAGTGAGACTTCCCTTCACCGTCACCTTGTGTAAGACCCTAACGATTGTGGCTACTAAGGTCACCAACTCGCAGTCATCCCCTGGGTGGGTACAGTCGACAGTCCAGTCCAAACATAAGGGTAGGGTATCTAGCCCGAAATCAACTTGAAAGGCTTCCACTCAACATTATGGGTATACCTTCAAGCGACCCCTATAATACGACCTGACTACTACAATCAGTCAAACCACGGAGAGATAATATCCATAGCTCTCCCGAGTGATACCTAATACGTAACCCCTGTGTGAGAGGGGGATCCCAGAAAGCCTAAACAACAATTGGATTTCACTCTCCCTATCGCAAGATACTAAGTTTGTTTGATAGCTTTGGAAAGTTATCCTTTCAAGCTATTTCAAAGCCCTACACCTTAAACTAATGTAGGTTTTCTAACAAAGATGTAAAAAGTCTGATAAATTTTAGTTAAGCATCGGTTTTAGAGGCTGTTTTTTACTCAGAGGTGTATGAGAGTGAATACTAATGATATTATGACTCAGTTCCCAAAACATGCATAAGAAATGATAAGCAGTCTTTTCTTTCAATGAATGTCTATTTTAAGGGAAGGAGAAGGATTTCCCTTTCACTTTCAAACACCAAGATGCAATGACCTCATGCAATAGTCCTCAATAAGAAATCCAATGCAATGCTAAAATGTTTATATGTGACTGATGATCAGTTCGATGCAAATCTTCCTATGCTAATCAGACTGCAAGATCTGTGAGATTGAAGCAACCAGAAGAAAACTCCACATAAACAAAAACCCACCCTTGTTGCAATCAAACAAGAGAAAGAAAACCAAAAAATCAAAAGGAAGGAGAAAGAGCTTGGACAAGATGACTCAAAGATCAGAAAGAAAAGTAGAAAAGACCTTTGAAACCCCTTTACAAAGTTTTCACTCATTCAGACAAACGAGAAGAAAACAACAAATTGCCTCCAAATCATGAAGGAAAAATTGCAAAGTAAGAACAAATGTCAAAAAATCCAAACAAAAGAGGATGAATCCTTAGAAAATAGGGTATTGAAGGCTAATACCAAGATGGACTGAAAGTATGAGACCCTGAGCAAATGTAAAAAGCAGAAATTGAGCCCAAAAAATTGAAAAACTAGAGGATTTTTCTCAAAAAAGGGGAGTGCTCTGGTGTAAGGGGCACCAGAGCATTATAACTCTCTGTTTATGACCTGTAGGGAGCGCTGGTGCTCTGATAAGAAGGAAGGGTAGCACTTTGCTTCAAAAATCTCAGGAAAAAATTCCAGAAACTCAAAAATTCAAGAAAACTCAGCCAATTAGGGTGATCATGATGACACAAAGAGGCAATCAAACCATTCTAAGAATACAAAAGACAATAGAGAAGATAAAATGAGTGGGAAAAGGGACAATACAATATCTAGGAAAGGAAACACAAATCAAATTTGGTCCCCAGTGGAGTCGCCAATTTCTGTTGTAGGAAAATCTCCCTGCGGACAAGTAGATCTCCTCTTGAGAGCTAGACCCTTAACTTTAAGACAGAAGGTTCTTAACATGGACACTGGATTCCTTTTAGATCTGATCAAGCTGATGAACAAAAGAGAAGGAGGAGGGCATGTACCTTATGAACGTCGTTTGTCCTCGCAAGGTCCAGGATGAGCTTCGATCTTGAGCTCCTTGGTAGATCCTGCAAGACAAACAAAAGTACAAAAGACTTACTACTCTACTGATATTAGCTCAAACATAGATCCATCTAATGTAGACAAACTTATATGGAACAAGTACAAGTTTGAAAGAAACAGGCCAAGCATTTATTGTATTAATGAGAACAAAATGTTACTTACAGCCATGGATGTGAGTGTAGTAGCTTCATCAAGTTCTCCTCATCCAAACCCTTGCTTAAACAGTTCACACATGGAATGTTGATGTTCCAAATGACATATTCCTCATGAGATCATAAGTTAGATGCTCTAAACTCCTCTATCCTCATAAGATCATAATTTTGGTATCTCTAAACTCCTCTCCCTTCCCTCCTCCATGGAAATCCCTCATTATATAGGATTTGAAGGCTTAACCACCATGGAGAGGATCTCTCATCAGATCCACTAAGAAAGGGATCTCTAAGATATTTAGGGATAAAATATCTCTTAAGGATTTTGGGGAGGAAATATCTCTCAAGGATTTTAAGGATGAAATATTTCAACCATCCATGAGATCCTCCACCTTCCCTAAAAAATAGGAAACCAAATGTGAGGTGGATTCTCACACTTAATTAATTTATTTTCCATGAATATTAATAATAATTNATGTGCACTTGATTCTCACACTTAATCAATTTATTTTCCATGAATATTAATAATAATTCATGTGTACTTGGTATTTTGGCCTTCATGCAATATATCCATCCTCCACATTGACTAGGGATTGTGACATAGGTTATTCCACGGTGTCAAGGTGTATGAGACACTTATATGACACTTTACGACACTTAGGGTGAGGTACCTAGGTGTGAAAATTTCATGTGTAACAAATGCTAGTTCTATCATCATTTCATTCTGAAAGTGACTGCCATGATCAGTGACAATCTCACTCGGGATACCAAACCGGGTGATAATTTGGTTGAACATGAAGAAAGTTGCAGTATTCCCATCGGATTTTATGGTAGGCATGGCCTCGGCCCACTTAGTAAAGTAGTCGACGGCCAAGATAATGTGTTGATTCCCCCCAGCCAAATTTGGGTTGCAATCGATGAAATCTACCCCCCACTTGATGAAGGGACCAACGGTAATGACTGGGTGAAGAGGGGTTGGATGCGAGTGCATTTTCCAAGTGAACACCTGGCAGGGGTGACACTTCTTAACTACTTTGATACAATATTTGAAAATAGTAGGTCATAAATAACTGGCTCGTAGGATTTTTTGGGCTATCGCAAGCTCGTATAGGTGACCACCGCAAGCCCCTTAGTGGAAATAATTTAGGACTGAATCGACTTCCTCGTGAGTTAAGCAACGACGCAAGATATTATCTACTCCTCGATGATACAAAGTGTTGCTGACGATGGTATACTTTTTGGCTTGGTATCTAAAACGTCGTCGATCATCTCACGAGAGATGATGAGCGAACTTCAAGGTTTGAAGATATAAAACAATGTCTCCATACCAGGGGTCGGACGATGAGACAAAGAAAATGTTTTTGTCTGCAAACGAATCAACATGGATAACATCCTCATATAATCGTGGAAAATCGAGTATTAACTCTGCAAAAACTATCGATTTCTTGGACTTGGCTGAAGCAAAGTCGAGATTGAACTCTTGTAAGATGACAATCCATTTATTATACTTCCCCCCTATGATAAGCCTCGTAAGGACGTATTGAAATGGATTGACATCAGCAACCATAGTAGCCTTGCACAACAATATATAGGGACGTAAACACTGTACTGCATGAATGGTAGCCAAATCTATCTTTTCAACATGACAGTAATTAAGCTCAGGACCGACTAAATTTTGACTAAGATAGTATATGACGTGCTCATGGAACTCATCATCCTCCTGAACTAGAACCATACCAATCATCTTTGTAGATGAGACAATATACAATGAGTAATCTCTATTGTAATCAGGGAATTTCAGCAGAGGGGCCGATACCAAGGCTTTCTTCAAAGCATTGGAAGACTCTTGGGCTCACTCATCCCAGATAAAAGGTGTGTCCTTCTTCAAGAGGTGCATGAAACCCTTAGTGATATTGGCATAATTCACTATGAACCGATGTAGAAAGTTAGATTTCCCCTATAAACCTTGAAGTTGTCTAATCATGCGCAAGGGAGGCAACATAAGTATTGCCTCAACCTTAAGAGGATATACCATGATCTCGGTCTCGGAAACTAAAAATACTAAGAGATCACCAGACTTAATGCAAAAGATGCATTTTTGAGCATTTAACTGGATTCTATAGTAACGATATCTTTCAAAAACTAGTTGAAGGTGTATAACATGATCCACTCTCTTGCAAGAGTGAGCAACAAGATCATCAAGGTAGGCTTCAACTATGTGCTTGAGATCGTGAAAAGAGAAAGTCATGGAACATTGAAAGGTTGATCCAGTGTTTTTAAGGCCGAAAGGCATTTTCTGGTATGAAAAAGTACCCCAAGGACATATAAATGCCATCTTGTGTTGGTCCTCAGGTTTGATCTGGATTTGGTTATAGCCTAAAAATTCGTCCATAAAAGAAAATATCTCGCTTCCCGCACATTCATCGAGAATCTGATCAATGAAAAGTGTGGGGAAGTTATCTTTAGGATAAGCCTTGTTCAGGTCACGAAATTCCATACACACACAGATGGTTCCTGTATTTTTATTCATAAGAACGAGGTTGGATACCCATTTGGTCAAGGGAACCGGGTAGATGAAGCCAGCATTAAGTAGCTTCTCCACCTCTGCCTTAATAACAGGGGCCTTCCTGGGATTTATAGCTCTAAGATGTTGTTGAACAGGTTTAGCATCCGGATAATTTCTAATCTCATGTTCGACAATATGAGGGTCGATCCCTGACATCTCTTCATATGACCAAGAGAATACATCTCGAAATTCTTTGAAGAGTTCAGTGTAGATGAGAATTTCTGCTGGCGAACAATCCGCACCTATATTTACGTTCTCAATATTGCCAGGGGCACGAGAGATATCGATCGAGACTGTAGGAGAAATACTCGCCATATTTCCTTTGGAATAAATTTCGTGTGTATCAAGTGGAACTACGGCGTGACCGACTATCTCACTCAAGGTAGACTGAAAGTCATCTTGCTCGATTCTTTCAAGACTTGGGAGAAAATAAGATCGATGATGCATATCATCCCAAGTCTCTCGGAACCATTCATGGCTTTGAGGATGGATTCATCTGAAGGTAAAGTCTCATCTAAGAAATCATGCGAACAAGACAACAAGGTTGCCCATACAAGACTAAGAATAGGATCCTCCTTGTCCGTCTGTGAGGTAACAGGATCGAGATCGATGGAAGATTCAAGGACATATTGATACGCAATCTCCGCTACCAATAGTGGCATAGCCATGCCAACATGCAACTAACCTTCACTCGATGAAGTCGGAGACTGTAGGGTCCATGGATCACTAAGATAGGAAGTGCGGAAAGGAATGGACATCCCTGCTAAATCAGGCCTACTAGACATGGCGTAAACGTGGTGAATCGGTCCTGAGAAGTCGAAGGTACCCATGAAGGAAGAATACATTCTGACACCGATATTCTCAGTTGTCGGTTGAGATTTGTCGATCTCAGGGATCGATGGTCCAATAGATGCATTAGGACTAGAGTATGCAAAGGACAACTAATCGATAGTCACGATCTCCCCTTGATGAGGAACACAAAGTGTATGGAAGACAGACGATACGACAATGACCATAGCATAGGTCCAATTGCGACCTAGTAACAGGTTATAATCAAGAGGTGCATCAACTACCTCAACCTCCACCTCTACCGTCTTACCACCTAACTGGACCGAAAAGGTAGGCAAAAGACCGTGAGGGTGGAAGGAGTGACCGTCAAATGCAGTCAACATGTTCAACGACTTGGAAAGGGTCAGAGAACTGAGAGCTTTCCAATAGACCAAGGACATCACGTAGGTGGAAACACCTTCATCAATGACTGCACATTTGATAGTATACTTGGAATACTCCGCGTGGATTTGGAAATCCACATGCTAGGGTAAGAGAGGCTTCACATCCATGACATAAAACTTGATAACTTTCGAGCCACTAGGTTCTAGAGCTCCTAAGGCAGAGAGTAAAGCATTCCTCTATGATGGACACGTCTGGAGTACCTCCAAAGCCGACATCGCACAAGGGGTTTGGCCCAGATCCTCAATGATAGAGTGGTTCTAGGAGGCTCTAGCATTAGGGTTGTGAGTAGAGCACTTGATTACTCCTTTCAGAATATGAGGCGATGGCTCTGGTTTCTCAATCTGTAGGTTCGTCTCCAGAGGGTGAGGAGGAGGAGCTTCTAGAATGGTACTATCTTTTGAAGAGCTATAATCTTGAGAGAAGGTGGCTATATCAATTTTTGCATTGACCATATTGATACAAACACGGTCGCCATATTGCGACGGTGGGTTTTGACTTCCACCAGGTGCATTTTCGGCATTCAAAGAGCTCAAGGCTAAGTGTTGGTTCTGTGGGAATGGATTCATCAGCACAATGGGTGGTATATTTAAAAGCCTCGCAGCTTCCGCGAGCTTGGGGCATAAATGTGTAAGGTGGTCATCAGTACAAAGTTTACAAGGAAACTTCACCTTACATTTCTCTTTCTTTCCCTCTCTAGCATTATCATTATACTTCCCATTATTATCTTCCTTGGGCATGTTACCATTTTTCCCACCCTTACGATTGTTTCGACCTTTCCTTTTATTCCCATCTGGTTGTTGGTCACCATTTGGGTTTTTCGATGATTGTGAGGAATGTACATCCACCGAATGGGTGGGTCTGGAGGATGCAGATGAAGTTGATCCTTCGACAGACTTCATCGCTGAGTCTGTGGAATTTACATTAGGGGACCCTACAATGTCATTGGCATGAGGTCTGGGTTTTTGCCTAGGATCATAATTTGACCGCGGTGCTTCTAGAAGAAGGTGATATAACATCCCAGACTGAGCATATATTAAATCTAACTATTGGGCTCTAAAGATAGCTTCTTCCTCGTTGGAGACCCCGGAGGTGGAAACATCCTTCGATATAGGAGTGTGAAAAGACTTTAGGAACCATTCTAGGAGAAATTTCAGGGGTATAGGAGTCTTAATCAACCGCCTCTAGCTACGCCACTCCTGGATATGATCTAAGATGTGGGTGGCGATGTCCTGGCGTAAAGT
>ML827892.1:0-12306 GCA_009831015.1 Picea engelmannii
CATTTAGCAAGGGATTTCCCAAATACTTGCATGACATGCACGTATTATAGAGACTTGGATCATGCAACAGAAGGTTGTCCTCAACTGATAGCAAAGTGGCAGGAAAGAGGGAATCAAAACCAACATCATAATCAACATCAGAATCAGAACCATAACCTACAGATGATATTCATGGAAGAACGTGAAGATCAACCAAGAGTAGCAGATGTTACACGCAGTGGAACAAGAACCAGACTAGATGCAGTGAAAAAAGGGAAAGAAGTGGAACAATGGATAAGGAAAGAAGCTAAGCCCATGCCAACATTCAATCCATAGAAGGAAAAAGAAACCTATCAACAAGAAATGAAGGAGATACTAGGACTAGATTGGATAGCCTCAACGTTGAAAAGACCACTAGTATATGATATGTCATCGGTTTATGATAGCACTATCCTAGAAGGGCCAGTCGAGAAGGTAAATACTTTGAAATAATTTCTAAAAATATGTTTTGAATTGATGTAGGATGAGACAACATTGAATTCATTGCATAGGATTATTGATTAGTGTACGTAAGATAGAGAAGTACCCTCAATGTAGAAAGCAGTGAACCAAGTCTTGCATAAGAAAATGAAAAACAAAGAATTCAAATTAAGTGTGCAGATAGGAGAATATGACATGGATAATGTCACCTTGGACTTAGGATCAAATGCCAATTTTCTTTCAAGATAGATGTGGAATATTATGGGGAAACCAAAGCTATTTTGGTCGACTATCTAGTTGAGGTTGGCTAACCAGCAAAAGATAATTTTGATCGAGAGACTGGTAGGAGTATCGATGAACATAGATGGAGTGCATAATGCAACTGACTTTGAAGTCATTGAGATTGTGGATAATAGTATTCCATACCCATCTTTTCTTGGAATGGATTGGGCCTTAAACAATTAAGAGATCATCAAAATAAAGAAAAGATAAACAATTTTTGAAGGAGGAGGCTTAAAGGTCACTGCACCATTAGATCTTATGGAGGAAAGAAGATATATGGAGCCCACGAGAAAGGAAATTGATAGCTTATATAATATGATAGAATGCATGGATGACTATGTCAATCCCACCAAAGATGGTGCACTTAGTTGGAGAAGCATAATCTCTTGCACGTAAGACTTGGAGGAAGGACTTAAACACTGGAAGCACTGGTTACATGAAGTATTGACTAGAATATGTGTGTGCAATACTCTCCCATTACGTTGGATTGAAATAGAGGTACGAGATATGACAAAGTTCAAAGGACTGAATAAGGTAAGTTATTTTGTTAATGAATTTGACTTTCAGATACCCTAACATCAAAGGTTATTAGCATTATATGTTTCACTGAGAGTGACCCCAACAAGATAGTGGGAAACCCACAAAGAAGGGATAGAGGATTAGAAACATTGAAAAAGGATGATGCATATTAGGTTTGGAACATAGAAAGTTATTCCCATGTATATAGGCAAGAGAGGTCTAAAGGATCACGTGTCCCGATGTATTACAAATTGAAGGCAAGTACCGAAGCATGAATGGACACACAGGTTCATACATATGCTAGAGATAGTCCCCAGGAACTAGTACTTAGAGCTAGAAGTGTGCAGAGGAATGACAGACTGGGAGGATCTCATCTGAAAATTTAAGGTAACATTTAATTTTGAAGCCGAGTCACCTTTAGTTGATGCAGTATTACAAGTCATTAGAGGTAATATTTTTATGGAAGAAGGACAAGTAGGAATAATACCTACATGTAGTGTGCACATAGAGTCTGCGACAACTCATGAATTTTTGGAATGTTATAACATTGTCGAGTATAAAAAAGATAAAGAAGACTCGAGAAATGTACATGTATCAAAAATTGAAGGGGAGCATGGCGTAGTAGGTCTGACACTTGAATATGACACACATGTGAAGCCCTTAAGAGTACAAAAAGTGAACATTGGCATGAAGGAGAAGCCCAAGATTGAAAATATTGGGGATTATTGGAACAATGAGACCGTGGAAAAGATTGCATACCTATTATACGAATACCAATATATTTTTCCAACCACATTTTCAGATATGAAGGGAATAGTTGGAGAACTAGGAAAGACGAAGATCCCGCTAAAACCAAATGCTAAGTTGGTAAGATAGAGACCTCACATATTAAATCCAAAGTACAAGGAAAAAGTGAAAGTAGAACTTGATAGGATGATACAAGCTAGTATAATTGAACCCATCGCAGAATATGAATGGATAATCCCAATGGTGGTTCAAGATAATAAAACATGGGGTATTATAATTTGTGTAGACTTAAGAAATTTGAATGATGCTTACTTACATGACCTGTTCCCAACCCCCTTTACAGATGAAGTACTGGAAAACTTAGGAGGAAATGACGCCTACTCATTCACTAATGGATTTTCAGGATACCATCAGATAAACATTTCCCCAGAAGACAGACATAAGACAACATTTGTGACGGAGTGGGGAAGCTACCAATACATAGTGATGTCGTTTGGGTTAAAGAATGCACCTGTTGTGTTTTCCAGAGTAGTTGTCGCAACCTTTAAGGAGTTTATTCATCAGTTTCTTGAAGTATACCTAGATGATTGGACTGTCTTTACCCTATTGAAATATCACACGCAAACTCTAAGGATGATGCTTGATATATGTAGACAATATCATATTTCATTAAATTTGAAGAAATGTGTTTTCTGCACACCGTTTGGGATACTGTTAGGCCATGTGGTATGTAAGCAAGGTTTTTTATTTGATCCAACCAAAATAGAAGTAATTGTTAATTTTCCACCACCTGAATCAGTGCAAAAGTTGAGAACAACATTGGGTCATACATATTACTACATGAAATTTATTAAAGGCTATGCACATATTACAACCCTAATGGATAAGCTACTGAAGAAAGAAGCTAAGTTTCAGTGGAACAAATACTACCATAAGGGTCTAGATGTATTGAAACAAAATTTAGTAACTACTCCCATTTTGGTATTCCTAGATTGATAGAAAGAGTTTCACATCCATGTGGATGCATCATCGATAGCGCTCGATTTAGTGTTAGCCTAGCTCGGGGAGGGTGAATTAGATCATCCGATTTATTTTGCGAGCAGGAAGTTGTTGACTGCTGAGAAAAATTAAATGACAAAATAAAGGGAAGGCTTGGAAATGGTGTATTCGTTGCAGAAGTTCATACATTATTTGTTGGGATCCCACTTCAGTATTTATATAGACCATTGTGCACTCAGATATCTAGTGAAAAAACTAGTGTTTTTGGGGAGGATTTGCATATGGTTATTGTTTTTCTAGGAGTATGATTTTGAATTTATTGTGATGCCAAGAAAACTGAATGCAGGACCAGACCAATTTTGGTAGATATTGATAGGGGAGGATGCAAGGAACCTAGACAATAGCTTACCAGATGCACATATGTTTTCATTCCAAATGGGATGACTATTTTTCCAAAATTATCTAATATGTGAGCATAGGAGTGGCTCCATATGATATGAAAGTAGCCCAGAAGAAGCAACTAGTTGTTAGAGAAACATATTATCAGTTGATCACATGAAGCTTATATAAGTTAGGCATAGATGGGATACTACAATGATGTGTGCCAAAAAATGAAAGGCCCATGATCTTAGTAGAAACACATGATGGATTTGCAGGAGGACATTGTGTAGGAAATGCGACAACGCAAAATATATTGTGCACAGGGCTATGGTGGCCTACCCTCCATAAGGATGTGAAGGAATATTTCCATAATTGTGATGTTTTCCAGAGAGTAGGAATACCATCATGAAGGGATGAGATGCCCCTAAATACGCAAGTTACCTTGCAATAATTTGATAAATGGGTAGTGTATTTTGTTGGACCAATTAACCCACCAGCAAGAAGAACAAGAGCGAGATACATAATTACTATGACAAACTACTTGACAAGATGGGTAGAAGTAGAACTAGTTACAGATTGCAGCGTGAAAACAACTATGTGGTTATTGTTTGAGAACATAGTTACTAGGTTTGGGTGTCCTAAAGTACACTTGAGTGACCAAGGGACTCACTTTTTGAACAAGAAAATTGCAGGACTAACAAAATACTTCCATATACAACATCGAAAGAAAACTCCATATCATCCGCAAGGAAATGGAACTATGGATAACTTCAACAAGATACTGGAGAATGAACTGACCAAGGTGTGCAACCTAGGGAGATATGAATAGGATTTAAGAATCCCTACAGTGATTTGGGATTACATAATTACATGGAAGAAGCTGACAGGAAGACACCCTTTATATTAGCATATTGTCAAGAAGTAGTCACGCCCATGGAGTTTCTTGTACCACGTCTGTTCATTTTTGCAATGACAGACCTTATGGATTCCAATGTAGTAGAACAAAGGATATCACAATTACTAATACTAGAGGAAGATTGGTTTATCAGAAGATTCCATCAACAAGTACAGAAAGGAAAAGAAAAGGCATGTCAAAATAGAAACATCAAGCAGAATAATTTCCAGATAGAAGATCTAGTACTACTTTATGAAAACAAGTTCTTACAACTCTCAGAAAATTTCATGACACACTGGCTAAGACCATACATGATCAGATATGTGACTAACATAGGTGTTGTTTAGTTAGATCAGTTGGATGGACAAGTCATGGAAGGACTAATGAAGGGAAGCTAGTTGAAACTATATAGGGACGATCATCCTTCCACACACTAGAGGAATTGGGCAGGAGACAATTGTATCATAGTGTACTATAGGAAGAACAGATAGAGAAAAGAAAGAAAAAGCAGGTAAAATAGGAAAAAAAAAGAAACAGGTTAAATGAAGAGGTCGGAAGCTGAGGAGGAAAAGAATTTTAGGTTAGTAAGTAAAGAAGAAAAGAAGGAAATTATCACAGATAAGAGGAAAGTAAGTAGAAGGACACACATACAAAGGAAACACGATTGCATAGAAGGAAGATATCAAACAGAGAGACGAGACTACATAGATGAAAACTAGACACATTTAACAAAATCCATGATAGGACATACAATAAAGAGTTATCATGATGGAAAAGTAGTGGCACCATGTAACATTAAATGAAGAAGATATCAAATGATTGCAAACTCAAATGGAGAATTCACCAAAGAGATAGAGTGATGGAGAAGTAAAAGAAAGTAATGAATGAAAACCATTAGAGGATTTGACAAAGAGTTTAGGTGCAAAGGGAAACAATAGTTGACAATGAAGTTCAAAAGCACGCAAAGGGGAAAAGAAGGAATATTATTGTTTGTTGAAGCTTACATAGGGAGTCGTAGATTGTACAACCAAAGAGTCGAAGTCACAGAGCCAAATCCCATAACAAAGAGCCATAACAAAGAAAAGGTTGAGACCAACATCGTAGAGGAAGATGGCACCTAAGGAAGCAACAACATCGTCCTCATTACCAAAGAAACTACATAGTCAACCTACAATGCCATCAATAGTTAAAGAAACACAGGAAGCTTCATCCATAGCTGAATGATTTCCTAGGGATTATACCCCACCGAGAAATCCATCAACATAACATGTCCACTTATAGAAGGAAGCAAGGTATCCATTATTTGAGTAACCGATTCTAGAGGGAGTCATAGTATAAGGGGATATGTTAGGGATGATACCAGCTCTGAAATACATTGACCATGATATCACTGACACAAAGAAGCTTTCAGAGATCCTACCCAATAAGTTCCCGATGAAATTCATTAGTCTTGAGACCCACATGATCATCATTGAACCATAAGTGTGGGCTAGGGGGTTGCAGAAATAAGGTCTCCTAAACATGTTCAACATATCACATTTTGGATGGAGCCAGGAGATTAACACATGCATGAAAATGTTGCTAAGTTGTGTACATGAAGGATAACTATGGATGGACATACCAATATCCCTTGATATTTATTTAATAGTGCGTATTACAAGTATTTAGTCATAGGGACATGACCTTGCGTCCTTGTTTTTTGATAAGAAGAACGAGAAATCTCTCACTGACAGCATGAAAGAAAAATTTCACACATTATGTGGACAACGCAGTCTGGATGTCGCTAGCATATATCACCCTATGATAAGGTTTTTGATGAAATAATTAGCATGTAAAGTATTGAGGAAATGAAAAAGAGATCAAGTACCATCCACAGTTATAGTGGTCACATAATGATGCGTACAGGGCGTCAATATGAACTAGGAAACATTTTTATTGAACCAATTCTTGATTGACTATGAGGAAGCACATGACAAGGGGACATAATTTAACTACTCTCGATTATTAATCCTAATCGCGTTATCATCCTAGAGAGAGCCAGACAACAATTAGTTTTTTGGAATCAAGGATAATCCTTTCTTAGTCACACGCTATCGTAACCTATGGTACACCACAGATAAGGTGTGCCATATGGACACTGATGTCACATTCTATATGTACAAGGAAACTATCAGGGATAGCATAGGAAGGAACCTATGCACACTACCATAGGTGGTATAGGGATACAAGGAAGTGGCGTGTTTTAAAGAAGGATGCCACCAAATTTACTTTAAGGAGAAAAAAGACCCAGAACAATAGTGGCTTCCAACTCAATACAAGTTGTTGGAAGAGGATACGGGAAACATTATGGAATATTGGGATGATGAGTGGAAAATTCCACTCACAAAGACAGATCCATCAATGTAGCCAAACCCAAAAGTATATTGTGTCGATGAGTAGCAAGAAGAAGAGTAATAGGACCAAGACAAAGGGAAGGGCCCAAAGGAGCCAACGCCACCACAAACACTGCTCAATGACCAAAAGAGAAAAGTGCTAGAGACAGGAATATATGGATATCAATGGCCCAAGCGTAAATTTGTTAAGGAAGTCACTATTCAGGCACTCACTAAATAATATTTGGATAATACAGGTGACCAGGTAAAATAAGTTATCAATGACTCATTTCAACGTGAAACACAAAAACACAAAGATATGAACAAACAAATGCAGGAGCAGATGGAATAATTGTGACAACTATTAGAAGCCATGAACATCGCACTAGGGCAACAGATGGAGGAGGAACCAAAAACTAGCATGAACAACACTGGGGAGGCAGGACCAACAATCTCCTAGTCCTTGGTAGTTGCACGGGAGATAAGGATGATTAAGCTAGTAACAGGGGAAATTGATCTCCCCGTGACATAAATGAAAGAAAATTCCAGGGCATTAGGTCACATAGACCTAGTTCTCTCACAACTACGAATGGATGTATTGTAGGAGCTACAAATGAGAGAAACAAAAGAGTTGAACGTGTGAGCCGAGAAGACATCCAATGAGCTAGTAAAGATTACAATTGAAAATTTTGCATTAGAAATAGAGTACAACAAAGTGAAACAAGAGTGCGATGAGGCCGCAAAGAAAGTATAATGATTGCAACAGGAATTTGAGTGACTATATCAAGAACTCCCATAGGCATAATATGAGAAGGAGGCCCTAGTGGAAGATCAGGTCACAAAGATAAGTGAATCCATTCAAGGATTTTTCGCACACATAATTTCTCTAGAAGCATGTGTGATCCAAGGTACTCCACCTAAAGAGAGGGAGATGTGGAAGAAAACTGTGACAACAATGATGGATAGTATCTAGACTCTAGAAGTAGAGTGTGCACAACTGTATACAGATACTATGGGTGTTTGGACACAACTGAGTGACAACAGGGTACAATAGGAGCTAAGTCAAAATATTCAAACTACATAGGGAAAGGTACATAAATTACAAGCAACAATGAGCACATTGCCACCAACAGAGGTGGTAACTGTGATGAAAAAGAAACGAAAGTTGTATTCATAAATGAATCTGCTAAGGTTAGTGTTGTTCCTAAAATTAAACATAAGGCTCCAAGAGTAATCTCAGGCATTAGGAATGTTTAAAGAGAGTAGTTTAAAAGAGTGTTTTTTCTACCTTTAGTTATATGAGAAAATATACTTAAATGAAATTAACAATATGGCAGTATAGAGGTCGTATTTCGTGTCTGAGTCAAAATTGTAATATCAAATGGTGTGAGGGAAAATTACAAAACTGTTAAACAAATCAAGGCATCAGTTGTTGAAGAGTCTCACCTTGTTGCAGTGGAAGAAAACAGATAGTGCACCCTTGAACAAAGTATAAAATACAATAATTCACACAGCTTGCAGGTCTTGTTTTTCTCATAGTAAATGAGAAAAAACACTGCTTACTTAATGAATTACTGATATAATATGATTATAGTAGTTGTGATACTAAATTGCAATCAAACATTCATCAAGGAGTTGCATAAGGAAATGATGAAATATGGAAATACAAAAGAAACACATAACCCAAACTAAACAAAATTTGGAATATCTGTCTGCTCTTGTATTAATACTCAAAAAGGAGAGTTTTATCTATGACATATGGAAATAAGTAGCCCTGAACAGATCTTGAATTTGTGTATTTATACAAAATTTGTCGCAACTCAAAATGGTTGGACTTATTACAATATTTAATTAAGATAAACTATATCTGAAATGAAACAATAGGGTGTAAAATATGATGGGCTTCGCTGGCATTTTCTTCCGCCTCTTCACCTACTAGAAGAAATACTTCCTTTCCTTATTCCTTTAGGCTGGACACATTTGTTGTCTCGTCTTCTTAATAATTCGGCACAATGTCCTGGTTGTTGTAGTTTTGTTTCCATCTGTCCCTCCAACTATGTTCAACAATGTAGTGACACTTTATTACCTGCTCCCAAATGTGCTTTCTTTTCCATGCTCTATACATTGGTTGCATTTATCTAATAATTCCACCACAAGCCTTGAAGGCTCAATTATTTCATTCACCTCAAAAGTGAATAATTTTTTTTCTACCTGAGGTAGCCTTTCTTGGATTCTTTTCACTTCTTGAGTTGTGGCCTGTATCTGTAAGCTTGGTTTCACTAATCACTTATTGATTTTAAGAAGATTGATCTGGCTCATTTTCTAAATGGCTGCCAGAGTTTCCTCTTTTCTCTTTATGGAGTTTTGTTGGTTCATTTCTATATCAATTTTCCCCAAGGCTTCCACGATATCACTTCCCTTAAGATCGATTAGTCCTTTGTCTAATGACGACAATGCTTGTAGGCAAGCCTATTTTACTTCTCTGTAAAATATTCTTCTTTCTGCCAGATTTGTCTCTGAGACCTTTAGATCCATATCACCTCTTAATTGTTTAGACAAGGAGAACAAAGGAAAATCAGGGAAATTATCTTTTTGTATTGATATGATGGCTTCTTGAAATTTAACTCGAGCTGAGAGGGCCTCTTTTTCTTTGATTTAGATGTAATTCAAAGAAATATCTACCACCTGGTAGCACTTTTGAATAGCATCTATCTTCAAAAAGAGGTCTTTTTGAGCAGCTTCCAATTTTTCATTTATCTCCAACACTTGAATTTGGAAGGCCGAAATGTCTATTGAGGTACCTTTGGTCAGCTTCAATCTAGCTTGTTGTTATTTTATAAATTCGTCACATTGAGTGATTTGACCCTAGTTGATTTGTGAACTCTGATGGAGTTTGTCAAGATTGAACTAGAGCTGTTGAATTTACTATCGATCATTAGCACTGATCTACTTGAAGTCTCGACTCATTCTATCCTAGATAGTCTTCTCAACGGTGTATATTTGGTTTTGTAATTTCTCTACCAACAAACATTTTTGTCATAGTTGTTCGACCAAATTGTCCACAGACCATTGATTGGCTATGGAAAAATCACCTAATGAACTCGCAACTTCTTTTGTGAATTCTGTATCATCTCTATCATGCCCGTCATACACCATTCTCTGCCTTTTGGTTATCACTCCATCTTTCTAGTGTGATTCTCTTTTCATGATGGCCTTCCTTTTCTTACTAAAGAAGAAATCTGAAGGAGGCCTCTCTTCAGGCGAGATTGGGGTAATATCACTTACAAAAATGATTTCGGAACTAGGATTTATGAAGTTAGATTGCAGAGGTGTCAGTGTTGTAATAGGGGTATTGATCTCTGTAGATTTGTGTTTCTCTATTGTATTGGCAGCAGGTGTGGCTGGTGTCAAAGGAGATGCATCATGTCCTTGCTTTATGTAAGATTTGAGATGAGCTAGGGCCTAGGGTCTTAGATGTCCTGACAATGGGTCTTATAATTCTTGTGTCAAAACCTCGAAGATCTTCGGGATTCCCTCAATATTATTTTTACCAGAGTGCCTTTTTTCAAAACCCGGAGGCATAGATTCTTGTCCAGGAGGAGAGAATATTGAATCTCCTTGTAGTACTTTTGGAAAATTGTTTCACCCGTGTCTTTGGAAACTGAGGAAACCTAATTGTTGGTCTAGAGGCAGAGTGTGAAATTTTTCCTGTACCTCTTCGTAGGATCTAACTCCCCTGAATATTTTTTCATACAGGGAGTTTTCATGTACATACCTGTTCGACAACACAGGTATTCCAACAGAGGACGAACACCTTCAGTAACCACTCACATAACCAGATCAAATATCAACACACCGATGTTTTCACGTGGTAAAACCCCTACAGGGAAACATCCACGGCCCCAGCCAACGCGGTCACTTGGAGCAATTTATTAATGCAAAGAAAAAGATTACAAAGAGATTTTACAAGAGAGTTTCTCACAATCGATCATCGACAAATGACCCTCCATGCTATTTAAATAGAGATCATGGACCAATCGGGTGTTAAGCCACAGATCAATGGCCGTTAAGATCGGGGAGAGTATGAACCATCGGATCACTCTATGTCGGGAACATATCGTGACCGTCAGATTTCCTAACTACAAATGCATACTAATGCATACTAAAGAAACACACTTTTAACTAACAACATATTAGACCAAGTAGATCTTAACTAACTCCTAAGTGTCTAAATATCCTAACATCGCCCCTTAATAACAACTTGGGATAGGATTGAAGGATTTACAATAATGACACAATAGGAGAAGGAAGGAGGCATTAGAGCCTATCCCCCCTTAATGAAAACTTCCTGCACTCCTAACATAGATCAAAGTTTGGAAAACTTCGCTTCTGTAAGAGACTTTGTGAAAATGTCTGCAACTTGATCTTCTGTAGGGAAAAAGAGCACTTCAATAACTTGATCATGAATGAGATTTCTGATGAAGTGCATGTGTAGCTCGATGTGTTTGCTATGTTGATGTTGAACTAGGTCTTTGGTGATATTGATGGCACTTTGATTGTCACACCAAAGTCTGGTCAGATGCTGGTGCTAGAATCCAAACTCTGAAAGGATCTGTCAAAGCCACAGGGCTTCCTGACTTGCATTTACCGCTGCTCGGTACTCTGCTTCTGCTGAAGAAAGTGCAATAGCCTATTGTTTCTTACAGGCCCAAGTGACAGGTCCTGAATCAAGGATGAAAACATAACCTGCAGTAGACTTCCGATCATCAGGGTTTCTAGCCCAATCTGAATCAGTGAAACCAACCAATAAGGGAGTCCCCCCTGAACTGTAATGTATCCCAAACTGAAAAGTACCACGAACATAGCGAAGTATCCTTTTAGCTGCTTTTCAATGGCTTTCATGGGGTGTTTGCATATATCGGTCAACAAGGCCAACAATAAAGGAAAGATCAGGATAGGTATGAGTCAAGTATAAGAGGCTACCAACTAACTGATGATACAGGGTTGCATCAACTTCAGGAGAAGTACAAGTGTCAGAAAGCTTGACTCCAGACTGGAAGGGAGAAGGGGATGGTTTACAATCGTCCATGTGAAAGCGACAAAGAAGGTCACAAGCATACTTAGACTGGGAAAGAAAAATTCCTTCATTAGTTTGCAAAACTTGGAGGCCAAGGAAATAGTGCAAAAAGCCTAAGTTTGTCATTTCAAATTTCTTCTTAAGCCTGGTTTTTACATGGTTAAAAAGTTTTGAGTCACTACCATTAAGGATAAGGTCATTAACATAAAGGAAAAGGATGATGAGATGGCTTCCTACTTTCTTGGTATAGACATTACGATCAGAATGGCATCTAGAGAATCCAGTGGCAATAAGAAAGCTATCCATTTTGGCATACCAAGCTTGGGGAGCTTGCTTGAGGCCATAAATAGATTTCTTGAGGCGACAAACAAGTCTAGAGTTATTCTAGACATAACCAGGAGGTTGTTCCATGTAGATTTTTTCTTTCAAATTGCCATGCAAGAAGGAAGATTTAACATCCATCTGATGGACCTCCCATTTATGTGAGGCGGCAAGGGCAAGAACAAGGCGGATGGAATTCATTTTGGCTACAGGGGAAAAGGTTTCATTATAGTCAATGCCTTCAACTTGGGAAA
>ML827892.1:12406-46809 GCA_009831015.1 Picea engelmannii
AAAAAGGAAAGTTGCCGACGAAACACACAACTTTGGGTAAGTTAACTAAACCTTCCAGGCATGCATGGCCGAGGGTTTGTCCAAATACCTAGCTTCTTCTAGCCTATAAAATAAGGGTTAGGGGTCCCATTTGGAGCAGGAGAATAATAGTAAAGAAACTCTACCCAATTGCACATTCCCATTGTCTGAACCCTTTAGCCATCCTTGTGCAAGAAGAGATACAGAGCAAAGAAGTTGGAGGACAGTTAAAGAGGAGCCCAGGATCAGGTTTGCGGAGCGGTGTCCAGTCTCAACATTGTAAGTTGATTCATTAAAATTAGTAAAGAAATGATTTTCCCGTCCCACTATATGAGTTCTTCATGGTTTATTGAATATATGTTTGAATCTCTAACCCATTAATCTGTAGGTAAAATGCATGTATAGTTTGTTGCTTGTTTTGTATACAGGTCAGCCTTGGGAGGAGAGCTACCAAAAAGCAATCAAGAATGAAGAAGGATCAACATCGAATGCGTGAAACAAGGTATGTTCATCTAACCATGTATTTGCTTAAAAGAAATGTGGATTAGGTCTAGGATGACGGTAGAAAGTAGGATTCTTTCGGTCTCATTTGCATGCATAATATAACCCTATATGCTAGTCCATAGGGTGATTTCCCACCACAACATACGTGACGAAACATTTTTTTGTGGAACGTTCATAGGATTTTTTTCTCTAGGCCTTAAATCATACTTTTGTTGGAGTTCGACCATTATTGAGACGATGAGTCCTTGATAGGAAGATTCTCCCAGATTATTGATGCTTTCTTCATTATTAAACATGAATTCTAGATCCAAAGACTTTTCATAATGTTGTCTAGTCAAATGTGTCTCAAGATCGTCATCACAAAGGTTATTCAGGTCTTCTTCTAACTCCTCATAATTTTGTGTATCATGATTCATCCCTTTGCATAAAAATTTTAATTTTAAACAGAGCCTGGATTTCTTTATTTTCGTTTTTTACATGTCTCTATTGTATCTGGGGTTTACGGTTTCTCCTGAACTAATTTATAGCAAATGGATTAGGTTTGGATTGATCTAATTCCATTCTATATATTTTGTTCGATAAATATTTAATTATCTTAGCCATCTCATCCATTTTTTCTTCTACAAACTTCCCAGATTCGGAGGGTCTGGCCCATTCTTTGAAACGTTTAGGTTCTTTGGTTCCTGTCTCAACCTTAGTCTTTAATTTCTTAGATGCCATCATATTGGATTCAATTTCTATGACATCGTCTTGCATTCCTGCTATAGTGGCAGATCTTCTTTCTCTTAAGAGGAGATCAAAGTCAGGTTCAAAGGCCCCTGCAAAAGTTACCTTTGTAGCAGGTTGAGAGGGTTTGAATTTGGTTGGGATTTTTTTATACAATTTGTTGAATCTCTAAGTAAATTCAAGAACTTATTCATATTTATTTTTTCTTAAAGCCCCGAATTCAGTAAAATAATAGTGATGGTCCTTCTTCTCTCCCCACCTTCTTAGGAAGTCATTTTCTAGATCATCATATGACCGTTTGGAACCTATCAAGAGTCCTCAGAACCAGGTTCTCACTTGTCCTTCAAAGGTTTGTACTAACAGCCTTGAGTAGACATCTTCATGTTCGATGCCAAGTATATCAACAAATTGATAAAAAAAATCTATGTTTTCGGTTGCGGTTAAATATCCTTCTCCCATGAATTTTGGTAGGTTTTTCATATATTTTTTGGGAAAATCATGAAGGATGACAGGAAGGACCAAAGGAGCATATTTGGAAGCTACCTTGGAAAATATTATAGGGGGTGGAGGTTGTCCTTTACCTTATCCACCTGCTCCTCCACCTCTGGCGCCACCACCTTTTGTACCTCCTCCTCCAACAACAACCATTGGAAGTCTAAAGAGAGTAGTTTAAAAGAGTGTTTTTTCTACCTTTAGTTATATGAGAAAAGATACTTAAATGAAATTAACAATATGGAAGTACAGAGGCCATATTTTGTGTCTGATTTAAAATTGTAATATTGAATGGTGTGAGGGAAAGTTGCAAAACTGTTAAACAAAGAAAGACATCAATTGTTGAAGAGTCTCACCTTGTTGTAGTGGAAGAAAATAGATAGTGCACCCTTGAACAAAGTATAAAGTATAGTAATTCACACAACTTGCAAGTCTTGTTTTACTCACAGTAAATACAGAGGAAAAACTGCTTACTTAATGAATTACTGATATAATATGATTACAGTAGTTGTGATACTAAATTGAAATCAAACATTCATCAAGGAATTGCATAAGTAAATGCTGAAATATGGAAATATAGAAGAAACACATAACCCAAACTGAACAAAATTTGGAATCTCTGTTTGCACTTGTATTAATACTAAAAAATGAGAGTTTTCTCTATTAAATTCAGCAAGAAGCAGCCCCGAACAGATCTTGAATATTTGTATTTATACAAAATTCGTCACAACTCAAAATGGTTGGACTTCTTACAATATTTAATTAATATAAACTATATATGAAATGAAACAATAGGGTGTAAAATATGATGGGATTCGCTGGAATTTTCTTCTGTCTCTTCACCTGCTGGCAGAAATGCTTCCTTTCCTTATTCCTTTAGGCTAGAAACATCTATCGCCTGGTCTTCTTAACAATTCAGCATAATGTCCTGGTAGTTGTAGTTTTGTTTCCATCTGTCCCTCCAGCTATGTTCAACAATGCAATGAAAATTTCTTACCTGCTCCCAACTATTCTTTCTTTTCCATGATCTATACATTGGTTGCATTTATCTAATAATTCCACCACAATCCTTGAAGGCTCTTGTTTCATTCACCTCGAAAGTGAATAATTTTCTTTCTACTCGAGGTAGACTTTCTTGGATTCTTTTCACTTCTTGAGCTGTGGTCTGTAACTATAAGCTTGGCTTCACTAACCACTAATTGATTTTAAGAAGATCGATCTAGCTCATTTTCTGAATGGATTCCATAGTTTCCTCTTTGCTCTTTATGGAGTTTTGTTGGTTCATTTCTATATCAATTTTCCCCAGGGCTTCCACAATATCACTTCCCTTAATATTGATTAGTCCTTTGTCTAATGTTGAAAACACTTGTAGGAAAACCTCTTTTACTTCTCTAGAAAATCTTCTGCTTTCTGTCAGATTTGTCTCCCAGACCTTTAGAGCCATATCACCTCTCAATTGTTTAGACAGGGAGAACAAAGGAAAATTAGGGACATTATCTTTCTATACCAATACGATGGCTTCTTGAAATTTAACTCGGGCTAAGTGGGCCTCTTTTTCTTTGATGTAGATGTCCTTCAGAGAAATATCTACCCCTTGGTAGCACCTTTGAATATAATCTATCTTCACAAAAAGGTCTTGTTGGGTATCTTCCAATTTTTCATTTATCTACAATGCTTGAATTTGGAAGGCAAAAATGTCTATTGAGCTACCTTTGGTCATCTTCAATCTAGCTTGCATTTGTTTTATAAATTCATCACATTGAGTGATTTGACCCTGGTTGATTTGTGAACTCTGATGGAGTTCGTCAAGATTGGCTCAGAGCTGTTGAATTTGTTGTTGTTCATTAGCTCTGATCTGGTCAAAGTCTCAACTCATTCTGTCTGGGACAATCTTCTCAATGGTGTATATTTTATTTTGTAATTTCTCTACCAAGAAAAATTTGTGTCGCAATTGTTCGACCAAATTGTCCACAGACCATTGATTGGATGTGGAAAAAGCACCTAACGAACCCGCAAATTATTTTTTGAATTCTTTATCATCTCTATCATGCTCGTCATACACAATTCTCTGCCTTTTGGTTATCAATCCATCTTTCTGGTGTGATTATCTTTTAACAATGGCCTTCCTTTTCTTACTACAGAAGAAATATGAAGGAGGCATCTCTTCGGGTGAGATTGGGGTAATATCACTTACAAAAATGATTTCAGAACTAGGATTTTCGAAGATAGATTGCAGAGGTGTCAATGTTGTAATGGGGGTACCGATATTTGTATATTTTTGTTGCTCTATTGTATTGGCAACAGGTGTGACTGGTGTCGAAGGAGATGCATCCTATCCTTGATTTATGTAAGATTTGAGATGATCTAGGGCCTGGGGGATTAGTTGTCCTGACAATGGGGCTTCTAATTCTTGTGTCAAAACCTCATAGCTCTTCAAGGTTTCCTCAATATTATGTTTACAAGAGTTCCCCGGTTCAAAACCTGCAGGCATAGATTCATATGCAGGAGGAGCGACAATCGACTCTCCTTGTAGATATTTTGGCGAACTGTTTCACCTGTGTCTTTAGAAACTGAGAAAACCTGCTTGTTGGTCTGGAGGCAGGGTTTGAAATCTATCCTGCACCTCTTTGTAGGATCTAACTTTTCTGAATATTTCGTCATACGGGGATTTTTCATGTACATACTGCCTCATGTTGAACTGGGCTAGGTGGTTTTCCACAATCTTATGTGGATCATGTGCTTTGAACTCAATGTAAACCAATTTGACATCTTCCAAAGTCACAACCTCCACTTTAGAGTGACCAAAATCCAATAATGAAAACATGCCGACCTGGATAGGGAAAGTCATCCATACATTTTTCTGTGCTGCCTTCAGTGCCTTGTTGATGCCTCCCGTTACTGTCGGATAGGCCACTTCTCTGCATACCAGCTGGTCCAGTAAAAATCTAGGGAGATCATGGGGAGGGACCAAGCATCCAAAAACTCTAATATAGGAGAAATTATCCTCAATAAACCAATCTGCTAGCTTTCCAAGACTTCCCATAATCCTGTATGAAATTCGAGGAGCCGAGTGACCATACAGGGCTATATGAAGGGGAACCACCACATTGTGACATATTTCATAAAATAAATCTTTGGATTTTTCCTCCCACAACTTGGAATGGTAGAAGTGAATGGGCTTTGAACTGGTCGAGGTCCAGCTCAAATTCATCAATGGAAAAGGTGTCATGAAACAGATGGCGTACATGACATACACAGACATATAGAAAGGGGTGGGTTGTGCCTTTGATTTCACTATTTTGTATTCATTAGTTCCTTTGGCCAAGTTAAGTGACAACATTTTGGCCCAATTAAAAGTGTATCCCTCAGCCACCTCATGCATGATAGATACCCATTCCACCAGGAAATGAGTAGGGCTCTTCTTCCTGAACAATCTACAGAGCATCATGGCTACGTAAATCATGTGAGTTTCCAACAACGTTGTGGAATACTTAACATGAGAGTCGGCCCTAAACTTCTCTGTGTGCCCCCACCATGACCGGATTATATCCGGATAACTCTTGTCGTATTGGATGCATTCCTTTTGCTCGAACTCCAACATAAATGCAACATTGTAAGTATATTTAGGATTGGAAGATATCTTATACATTACTTGGAGGTGTTCTATTTGGAAAGAACCAATGAAAACCTTCTGATGGTTGATGATGCTCCTAGTTTGGACATTGATGTTTTCCAAGCCCCAACTTATCATATTGTTATACAGAATGAGCCTCGGTCGTGCTGCTATATTGTGTGACTATAACTGTTCTATATGTATGAGCTTGGCCACATAAGTATGGTCTTCTTCATCACTGGAATCCTCTGGGCAGTTTACTATTTCCTGTTCCAGAACCTCGAACACCTGCATCCAAGATTTAACAGTGTCTATGTTTCGCGGCGTGGTGTCCGACAGAATGTCCACATTTGGATTTGAACTCTCGCCAACCGCATGAGGCATCTTCATAATTTTTCGTGGTGCCATCATCTCTAACAAAATGAGTGAGTTTAACTGTTGCAGAGAAAATCCATGAGTTTTTCAAAATGATAAAATCTTGCTAATTGCGGAAGGTGAAAATGAATTCAAAATCCAAGTGCTTTTATTCAAATCAGATACATTGATTTTTGTATAGCTTTACTAACGAAAAATTTATTAAATTTAATGGAAATATATACCTAGCGATCCACACTCCATGTTTGAATCATTACCGTTATTTAGTCACAAATTCCATTAATATTCGACGTATTGTGTTTAGGAGTTTTAGATGAGACAGAGTTGGAATTTCCCAAATCCCGAATCTGCGAAAAGTTAATCCCAGGATAGTCTCTTTTAAAACCTTAATTTATCATGTTTAAAAAGGTGTGTTAACTTTAAGTGTTTTGGGAGTTCGAACTTCGAGAAATTTTAATGCATCTCGAGAGGGAATTCCTAAAACCCGAACTACAAAGTGATTGATTATCTGATAATCAATTTTAAGTCTTAATTAATCATATTCAATTTTAATTATTTGGAAAATTTAGAATTCAAATATTTTGGGATACAATATAGGATAAACATGCGAATTTCAAACTACGAAGTCATTTATTATCTCTTGACTATGATTAACTTAATGAATTAAAGTTTAATACTTCAGCATTTTGGTGCTTCAGTGATTTGTGAATTAGCTCTTTGTTATATTCCCAAAGGGTCATCTCCCGTAGCATGTCACAGATGATGTTATTGTAGATGACATGTCAAGGATAGAGAGGTGCCACATGTTACTTGGAATCATATGAATCTTTAGATGAAACTGTCAGAAATGGGTACCAGGTGTCAACTCATGTAAGACTCAAAAGGTACACATGTCCTACAACTTGCGTCTTTAAAAGGTATAGGAAAATTGGTGAGCAGAATCCTTCGGGTTTCGGATCTCCGAGGTTTTTATCGTTAATACTTGTCGAAATACCCGAAGCGTGGAGCTCTGAGGTGACCATTATACATTTACCTCTTTAAAGTTTAGGTGACTCCAGAACTCCAGGGGATATTGGGATCGTTCGATCCAATGGGAAAAATCATCAATGACAGACATTGTGCACACCTTATTATTAACTAATCAACAATGAATTGCATTTGAAAATAAAATGTTGTTTACCAAACTTCCACTTCCTTTGGCTAAAACCATATTTTCATTTGGTGAAAATTAAAAAGCTCAAAAGTTTAGAATTGTATGTGTTCCAATAGTCAATGCAGTAGGACCACATACAAAATATAGAAGTTTTACATGAAGAGGCATAAATAGTAACGACCCTCACAACGACTCAAGGACTCATCAAACGTAAAGCTAAGGAAGGTGTCGAGAAGGTGCAGGCCCATGTTACTGCTAACATTGTAGACCAAATCTTGTAGAAGGAATTAGATGTCAAGGAAAAGGCCGCAACACCAAAGGAAGCCTTCGAAGCATTCATGACGCCCTGGAAATAGGACTAAGTGGCTCGGGACGAGCCACAAGTGAGTGTTGGGGGCCTTTTGGAGAGGCATTTTGGAGAAGTTTTGGGATCTGCTCCAAAAGGAAGTCAAAGTGTAAAATGTAGTTAGAAGATGGACTAGAGCGCACAAAGGAATAAGACTTCAAGGAGTCAAAGATGACGAAAAAAGGATGCATGATGTAGTAGTGTGCAAAAGGAGGAAAACAATTATAAACCGTTGGATTTTTGCGGGACACTTTGTCCACTTTTGTAACAGGTTTTTTGGGGACAATTTTTCCACTTTTTTAATGGGATTATGCCTATTTGTATGTATAAATATGTAAAAGGTTTCTTTGGGATAGGAGGAGGTGTTCAATCTATGAAAAGTTTCTAGTGTTTTTTGGGTAAGGGAGTCGATCAAAGGAAGAAGTTTGAAGTATGAATAAGGAATGAACTCGCACTGCAGCAGAATAGCTAGGCAGGTTTGGGTGATGTTACTATTGCATATCTTGTATCACAGTGTGCAGTTGTAAGAAAACTATTAATGAATAATATAAGAATCCATTCGTTGTGGACGTATCCCAAGTTGGGTGTGTTTATGATTACAACTGCGTGAGACATCCTCCAGGACACAGACCTGGGAGATATCCCATGAGTTGGGTGTGCCCATGAGATGGGTGTGTGGTTCCTATCTGAGATATAACTAGAACATTGTGCTGGCCTCCTCCATGCAGAGAGTTGATATGATACTCTAGATTATTCTCCCATGTAATGCAGTGAGAAAGAATATCAACTGAGTTGGATGTGCCTGTGGCTGAGCACAGGTGAACATGTGGAATATCCCATGATTTGGGTGCATCATTCTGAGCAGAGAGTTGAGGTGATGTGATAATCCAGATGATTCTCCTGTGTAACACATTAAGAAAGAATATCTATTGAGTTGGACATGCCTGTGGATGAGCACAGGCGAATGTGATCCTAGTGGCCGAGCACTAGTGAGTGTGGTTCTCCTATGAGACACGGTGAGATAGAGATGTGGAAATAACTATGGCTAAGAACATATGGATGTGCCTCTAGTGGATGAGCACTAGTGGGTGTATTATATCCCTTTCTATATTGTTCAAGAGTCAGACTTACCTGTAACCCTATTTGTGATGTAAAGGGTACAGGTCGGCCCCACCATAAAGTGAAAGATAATTAATGTAAAAGATAATTAATATGGTAATTATTAATTATATTATGAGTTACTGAGGTCGACCCTATTGTTCCAATAGAGACCTCTATTGATAGGTTCAGTCTAATATAAGTAAAGGTAAATTCCACATTGAGGAAATATAACACAAGTGTGAGTTTGGAAATTTCAGCAAGTACTTACTTATTGGGAAAAGTGCGCACCTCTCATGGGATCTAGTATTCTAGGGTTTGTGAGCACCATTTTGTGTTCTAGTATTTTATGGTGGTGGAGGTATTTCTATTGAATAATATAGAAAAGGATTGGCTGGGTTTTATTCCCTTGTTGAGAAGGTTTCCTAGGATACTTCTTGTGTACTTCTGCATGGTGTTTCTTCTTGTGATCTTGGTTGCTGCAACAAATTGTCTATGGTTTAAGTAAAATGCTAAAAATGGAATGAAATTAATGATTAAGCCTATATTATTGAAAAATCAAAATGGTATCAGAGCATAGGTCTTGAATAACCCATTGCACAAGCAATTTTCAGTGATCCTCTCTCTCCTACAAAACCGTACGACCCTCTTAGGGTTTCCAGAAATTTCGTATGGCCTACCTTTCTGAGAATTTTCAGCACTTGTCACTTGGATGTTGGGGATAAAAAGAGAATAGGAGTGTATGAAATCCTTCATCACACCTCCAACAAGATTCATATTGCAATTATGAGCATTTTGACTTTTTGTCCCTAGGGTTTCTAGGGTTTCGCTAGTTTCTGCAGAAATTTTAGAATTAGGGTTTCTACAACTCTTTGAAGGAGATATTCAGCTCACCAGTGATATCCTATATTTCAAAGGAATATTTTTGGTAGTCATAAGTCCAACAAAACCTAAAATTTCCATCATATCCTAGCCATTAGTTTTTCTAGCCCAGTTGACAAGGGTTTGTGAAGAATCTAAAATTTATGATGAACATAATCATGATGGAAGACAAGCTTGATGGATCAAGTAAAATCAGTTATTGGAAGCCAAGACTTCAAGGAGACGAAGAAATCAACATCTCAGCACTCTCAGGTATGGTCCCTACCAATGATAATACTTGGTTAATTGATAGTGGTGCCTCCAGGCACATGAACGGTTTTAGAGACCACCTAACAATTGTTTTTGAGAAAGAGACACATCTACATGTTGTCCTTGGAGATGATTCCATATACAATGTGAAAGGGGTTGGAACTTCTACCTTCCAACTAGATTCAAATATGCAGCTTCAACTAAGAGAAGTACTATATGTACCTAGAATGAAGAGTAACCTTGTCTCCATTTATGCCTTGGAAGACAAAGGCTACAAGGTTACCTTCTCAGAAGGAAGAGTTATTTCATGGAACAAAGGCTCACATATAAATTATGCCAAGTTAATTGGTGTCCGAGGAAACATCTTGTATAGATTAACCATCAGACCAGTGCAGGCCTTGCTACATGACACTATCAACTTGAGTGAGATATGGCATAAAAGACTTGCTCACATTCATTATAGATATCTCCCATATCTAGAGAAAATGGTAACATGTATTCCGAAGATACAGATTCAACATAAAGGTGTTTGCAAAGGTTGTGCTCTTGGAAAGAATGTGAAAGGATCCTTCTTGAGCAGTGACAATAGATCCAAGGAAATCTTGGACTTGATACATTCAGATGTATGTGCTCCAATGACTGTTGCATATCTGAATAGGTACTTGTACTACATACTCTTCAGATATGATCACTCTCAGAAAACTTGGATTTACTTCCTAAAGAAAAAGGATGGAGCCCTTGCAAAATTTCAACAATTCAAAAATCAGGTTGAGAACTTGACCGTAATAAATATCAAGGTACTAAGATCAGATAATGGAGGATAATACACCTCCAAATATTTCAACAATTTCTGTATTGAAGCAGGGATCAAGAGGGAGTTCACAGTTCCTTACAACCCTCAGAAAAATAGGGTTTCAAAGAGGAAAAACAAAAATATTATCGAGGCAACCAAATAGATGATACGTGATCCGAGTCTACCTATGACTATATGGGAAGAAGCATGCATGATAACAATGTATGTTCAAAACAAGAGTCGTCATCAGATATTGAAGAACATTACTCCAGAAGAAGCCTTCACCAGAGTGAAGCCTGAGATTGGACACTTCAGAATATTTGGGTGTCTAGTATATTTTCATGTACCCAAAGAGAAGAGATCCAAGCTAGACCCTTTAGGGAGAAAGGGCACATTTGCAGGATATAATGAATCCTCAAAGGCATATCAGATCTACATTCCTAGTTAAATATAGATTGAAATAAGCATAGATGTTACTTTTGAAGAAGAGATAACCTTCCAAAGATCCATAGAATCTCAGATGGAAATTGATAGTGAGACAATGCCTTCTCCCCCTTCAACAGTTCAGAGAGAGACATACATTATTCTAGTTGATCCAGTTACTCCAATTGATATAGTTGTTCCAGTTGATCTAGTTACTCCAATTGACATGCCCAAAGATATTATAGTGGGACATAAAAGGCCTTCTTGGGCCCAACAAAATCTATAGGAAGCAGAGGGACATACAGCCCCTCAAGGGACAGCTAGAGAGAGAAAGAGACCAAAGAGATTCTCAAGATACCTTTCAACCATGACTCACATCATTGACTCCGAGCC
Source organism: Picea engelmannii (assembly GCA_009831015.1). NCBI lineage: Eukaryota > Viridiplantae > Streptophyta > Pinopsida > Pinales > Pinaceae > Picea > Picea engelmannii. Next base: position 23,472 of record ML827892.1, read on the forward strand.
TTCCTGTCATGGAGAATATTCAGGTGAACAAGTATGGAAAGATGCCATGGCAGAAGAAGATCAATCTATATTGAAAAATGATGTATGGGATATTGTTCCAAGACCAGAGAGAAAGTCTATAGTGACATCCAAATGGATTTATAAAATCAAGCATGCAGCTGATGGAAGCATCGAGAAAGACAAAGTGAGATTTGTAGCCAGAGGGTTCTCGCAAGTAGAGGAAGTTGAATATGATGATACTTTTGCTCCAGTAGCCCAATACACTTCCATCCGTTCTATCATTGTACTAGCTGCTTCCATGGGTTGGAAGCTACATCAGATGGATATAAAGACAACCTTTATCAATGGTGCAATTGAGGAAGAATTTTATATCGAGCAACCTGAAGGATTCCTTATACACAATGAAAAATCTCATGTGTGTAGGTTGAAGAAATCCCTGTATGGACTAAAGAAAGAACCACGTTCTTGGTACGAGAAAATGGATGGATTCCTGATGATTTTGTGCTTCAAAAAGAGTGTTGTTGATCTAAACCTATATTATCACATTTATGGCAATGAGTGCTTGATCTTGGTCTGATATGTGGATGACCTTTTCCACAGCGGTTCAGAGAGACTCATTGCTAAATGAAAACAAGCATTGACTGTTAAATTTGAGATGAAGGATTTAGGCTTGATGCATTACTTCTTGGGACTAGAAGTATGGCAGAGGACAGATGATATTTTCCTGAGTCAAGGAAAATATACTGTGGAGATATTGAAAAAGTTTGGTATGACATACTGCAAATCCATGGCTACACCAATGGTGATGGATTTGAAGAAGATGAGTGATGATGATTCAAGAGAGATTGATCCACACTTGTATAGAYAGTTGATTGGATCACTAATCTATATGGTTAACACCAGACCGGATATATGCTATGTAGTGAATGTGCTTAGCCAATTCATGAGCCAACCAAGACARACTCATTGGATAGCAGCAAGACATGTMTCAATATACCTACAGGGCACAATTGGTTATGGMCTAAGATATGCCTCCAGTGTAGACTTGAGCCTGTAGGGATATGCCGATGTAGATTGGGCAGGGAGTGCAGTGGACCGGAAGAGAACCTATGACTATTGMTTTACTTTAGGGTCTTCCATGGTTTCTTGGTGTAGYAGGAAACATAGCTCTATGGAATTGAGTACCGYAGAGGAAGAACACATTGCATTGGATGTGGAAGTCCGTGAAGAAGTGTGGCATCATAAACTTCTAACTGATTTATTTGATCATGAGATGGATCCTACTACTATTCATTCTGATAACYAGAGCTCTRTGAATCTCTATGAGAACCCTAGSTTTCATGATAGATMAAAAMAAATCAAGATAAAATATCACTATATCAGATACATGGTGTAGAGGAAGACAATACACATGCAATACCTTCCTACCCATGAGCAGATCACATATATCTTCACCAAACCATTTGACAAGACAAAGTTCGAGTACTTCCATGAGAGACTTGGCCTGATGGAGAATGCCTCCCTAGCTGAGAGGGAGTGTTGATGATTATAGCTGCATGTCCTCCAAGACACAGACCTGAGAGAGAGCCCATGAGTTGGGTGTGCCCATGATATGGGTGTGTGGTTCCCATTTGAGACAGAATAGGAATGTTGTACTGGCCTCCTCTATGCAGAGAGTTGAGATTATACTCCAGATGATTCTCCTATGTAATGTAGTGAAAAAGAAGATCTGTTGAGTTGGACGTGCCTGTGGCTGAGTACAGGTGAATGTGTGGAAAATCCCATGAGTTGGGTGCATCATTCCGAGACAGAGATGAAACGATGTATTAGCCTCCTCTGAGCAAAGAGTTGAGATGATGTGATACTCCAGATGATTCTCTTGTGTAATGCAGTGAGAAAGAATATCTTCTGAGTTGGATGTGTCTGTTGCTGAGCACAGGTGAATGTGATCCTAGTGGTTGAGCACTAGTGACTGTTCTTCTCCTGTGAGACACAGTGAGATAGAAATGTGGACATCCCTATGGCTAAACACAGATGGATTTGATCCTAGTGGATGAGATCCCTTGCTATATTGTTCAAGAGTTAGACTTACCTGTAACCCTATTTGTGATGTAAAGGGTATAGGTCGGCCCCACCATAAATTGAAAGATAATTAATGTAAAAGATAATTAATATGCTAATTATTAATTATATTGTGAGTTATTGAGGTCAGCCCGATTGTGCCAATAGACACCACCGTTGATAGTTTCAGTCTAATATAAGTAAAGGTAAATTCCCCATTGAGGAAATATAACACAAGTGTGAGTTTGGTAATTTCAGCAAGTACTTACTTCTTGGGAAAAGTGCGCACCTCTCTTGGGTGCTAGTCTTCTAGGGTTTGTGAGCACCCTTTTATGTGCTAGTCTTTTATGGTGGTGGAGGTATTTCTCTTCAAGAATATAGCAAAGGATTGGTTGGGTTTTCTTCCCTTGTTGAGAAGGGCTTCCCATGATACTCCTTGTGTACTTGTGCATGGTGTTTCTTCTTGTGATCTTCGTTGCTGCAAAAAATTGTCTATGGTTTAAGTATAATGCTAAAAATGGAATGAACTTCATGCTTAAACCTAGATTATTGAAAAATCAACAGGGTGAACTAAGTAAATTTGTGTGTTATGGTGTTGTTTCAATTTATCATGTGTTGTGATATATGTTGAATGTATGGCTCACACATGATGTTATAATATCACGCATATACTATGTTAAATTATAAAGTAAACATTAATCTATGGGAACTCCACATATGAGTAGATGGTAGCAAGGACATGAAGAATTCCTCACTTCCCCTCATCAGTACAAAACCTTGGTTCCTACATCCCCTCTATATGGATCAAGTGAGACTTCACTTGCTCTGCAGGTGATGTCGAAAGGGTCGCTATCTAAATGTTTTGTTAGTATTTGAATGATTAACCTCGGGTATTCTCCCTGTGCTCCAACAATAATGAAGGTTTAAGTTTTGATGGAAGAGAGGAAAATGACAATAAATCCAAGACCATGTTTGTGAAGGAAAAGGACATGGCAAGGTTGGTATACTTATAAGAAGAAAAATAAAAAATACATGAAGGCGGTGTCCCACTACCACCTTATCCTTCTTGGGGTGGATTATAGAAGGGTAGTGATGAGAAGAGTTTAAAGAATTATCCCAACCCTGCACTCAAAATAGTAGTGAGTAGATCAACCAAAATAAGAAGAAGACAAACTGTGTGTATGCATCAGTTAAGGCATCCCTTGTTTGTGATTGTTGCAGGAAGAAAGGCCATAGCATTGTTAGTTGTTGGTACCCAAATGCATGCACATGTTTTGGGAAGAAAGGAAATTGTGAGTCATTGCTAAGAGAATCAAGCCACATGCCACAATATTGAATGGTTTCATCGGAATAAGGAAAATAATACTTCCCCAAACCAACAAAAAATGCAAAGGAATAGGAATAAAATGACTATATCAAGCAATCCATACTTTTTCCACCACTACAGGTTGAGTGGACATTGGGAAGAAAAGTGTTAGAAACTTCATCCAAAGCTTCACCTGAGAAATTGCATAGCTAAGAGAAGAGTGTGGAAAGTGAATCCTAGTAGACATAAACAATTCACTACATCTCCAACTCAAGGAGAACAAGCTATCCAAGGATCAATAACAACACAAGAAGTCTATATCACCACCAGAGAGGAAAAAAGTTTAATTCCAACAACCAAGGTCACACCATTTCAATTGCTACCTATAATATTTCAGATGGATTGTTCCTTCTTAGAGATGTATCAGAGATTAGTGTAGGGACTTTAATTATAGTCCCTCATCCTTGTACCATCCAAATTTTGATGGATTCCCTTGTCCTCAGAACTATGACCTATTGATGATTTTCACCTATGGACATATGGGTGTAGGAATCATCAAATGATTTGGAAAAAATAAGGTTATATTATTGCACACTAAGGAGGTCATTCAAACAATATCGGTGTAGGATTATAGTTCTAGTAAGCATATGCAATAGAAAAGAAATTTCCATGACGAGAAGCAATTGGTCGTAGCAGAAGAAAGTAGCCACACATCCTCTTGTGGAATTTTTACATTATGGAATAGCTTGTTGGAATAACACTGAACAAGAAGACAAAAATTCAACTTGGTCTTTATTAGCTACCAAGATAGACCATATCCAAGTCTAAGAATGTAAGATATTTTCATGTAAAATATGGGAATGAATGATGATGAAAGAGTTTGGATTTGAATATTGCTCAGAGATGAGAATCAATGAGTAGAATTCTACATTCTACGAGTAATTGATCTAGAAACCAATGCTTGAGTTGTATCTAGAACCAAAGACAATAACTAGAGCCATGAGTTAGAGATAGAGCTGAATTCAAAGCTATCGCTAGGAGGTGTAGTTAGAGCCATGTTCCAGAGAAGTAGATAGAAGGTAGATTGAGCTAGATTGATTTACTCTAAGATTTTGGAGACCAAAAGGCCTCTCAATGGGGAGGTATGATCCAAAGTGGATTCGAACAAGAAAATAGAAATAACACCTAGTACCTACAAGTCTAATTCAAATATTAATGAAGGTTAGTAACTATGAAAATACAATGCAAAGTCTAATTCAAATATTAATGAAGGTTAGTAACTATGAAAATACAATACAAAGTAAAGTGGAATAAGGAAAATGAGAAGAAAACATGAATTAAATAAAATAAAAAATAAAATAGGAGAGAAAATATCAAGGAATGAAAAATGAAAGGCCAGGCCTGTTGGCCTTTCCATTACCCTAGATATCCCTATTTCTTATTATAATTTCACTATCAAATGGTTTTTTGGTCAAGGAGGGGAGTATGCACAAAGAGCCAAGAACTACATTGTAACCATATATTGCTGAAATAAAAGTGGAGAAACCATTTAAATATTGTTTTCCCATTTGGTTTTCCAAGGTAAATATGGTTTTGATATTTCTCCATGTTTGTGAAAAAATTCTATGTGTGAAATAATGTAAGGTCTTTTTTGTATTTAAATTGTTTCATGTAGTTTAATTAATGTGTTAATGGTGATTCATGAATTCCCAACTATGGTTCTAATTGTTTCACTCAAAATTTTATCATCTATTAGCAATTGATGAATTACAACAACTACTATTTGTTGACTTCCCATTACACTCACAACATTGAGGTCAAGGGCTATCATTATCTAGTTTTTGCAATATTTTATCTCAATTCCTAATTCTATCCCTGAAGAACAACAAATTGTCACTGTCACGATAGTTGGAATATAAGACATGCCCATATAGAAACAATTCAAGTCGTATACAATTCATACATACCTCCAGGAAGAATGTACATAAAAACTCAAAGCCTCTTGAGACCGTATGTACCAAGGATAGGTTGTACATTTCATTTGAGCCATCTTTGGGTTCATACACAATCTGTACGAGCTATGTGCATCCCCGATATGCTATCCTCATCTCTGGAGGTGGTACATATATGTGGCTAGACATTTTTTCAAGTTCTTAGATAGTGGGTTGAGGAATTTAATGCCATCTATAGATTGGTCAAGAGGAATCATAGAAGTATTTACTTGTATCCATTGGAAACACATTGATTTGAAGTGGTTTTTCTTACTCTCATGTTTTAGGACAACCATATCCTATATTTCAATTAAAAATATCTCTCATATGTTTAAATAATAAGACATTTTATTTATGTGAGTTGTTTAATTACCAACTCATATACGTGTGGTTGGATTGGAGTTTAAGTGAAGGGATTTGAGATAATTATAGAAGATCCTGAGATGATATATGTTATTCCCTTTCATTTAACTTTGTGGTTTTGTCTTATTTTATTTCCTCATGAAGACAATTTATTCATAGATGTTTAATTAATCTCTCACTCACACATGTGGAGTAACAACCATCTGTCCTATGTTTAAGGAGTGACAATTTCATAAATCGTTTTAATTGATCTTATTGTGTATGTTTTAATGAATGGTATTCAATTGAAATTGGATTCTGAGTTGGATTAGTTATAATCAAATGAAACTTGGAAGAATGGGTGTTGAATGAGACACACCATTCCATTGTCAAGGTATTGTGAACAATGTCCCATTTACAAGTTCATTGAGTTGAGTTCATTGGTTATACAAACACTGCACAACAAGTTGGTTCCATTAAGATTAGATATATATACCTTGTGCATAGGAAATATTGGTGGTTTGTATTTTTCCACTGCTGGAATTGTTTTTGGAATTATAGTTCCAACAAGGAGAACCATTCTTTCATACCTTGGGAGCAGAAAAAAGAAAGTAACTAGAGTTTTCATTTCATTGATGGATTTATATCTAAGTAAAATGGACTGTAGTTATAATGATGATTGATTGGCATGAAAACCATTTATTCCAACTAAAAACTAGTTTTTTCATAAAACTAATTTTAATCTGGGGAACATTGGAGTGTTATGGCCACACATCTAGAGCATACGAAGGGAGAAATTTCCTCTAGCATTTGGCATTACAAGTAGTGAACCATTCTCAAATAAAGACACTCTTGCTAGCCTAATGATGGATGGTGGAAGATTCATTTATTTAATGCAAAAGCATTTAAACTCATAATCATGACCATTATTCCATTGTTAGTTGGTTTTTTCATGTACAGGTTACACTAAGAACAAAATCCTCAGAGCCATACAAAGAATACAGATCTCTACATAAATCCAAGACCAAAGAATAAATTACATTTCCATAGTGGATCCATGTTTTTGAAGCGATTGGTCTATGATTCCTTCATTTATTGATCATTAACTCATTCCAAGGATCGCTAAACCCAATAGAATGTAAAGAGTTAGACACTAGGTCATTGTTATTTAAGTTTTCTATCATGCTTAATCCACCTACTTGAAGGAATGGTTAATCCCTAGTGATTTATCCATCACATGTGACTATCATTGTTCATTATTAGAAGGATTAGATAACCTAATATAAATATGCAACCATCCATTGGAATATAAGTGTCTTACTCTTCATTCTAGGTGTTCACTCATCCATCTCTAAGAATCAACCTATCACATAGTCTATTTCCCTCACCTTTGAAGGTCTATAAATCAAAATTGTTCATGATATCCTATCTTGACACCATAAATTATATGAGTCATGACCCTCAATCATCACTCATGTTTCCCTATATTCTCATCAATATAATTAAGAGATCTTTCTATTTGAGAGAGACACCCCTTCATTAGCGTTACATAAATTTACCTTAGGATTTATTGCAATATCATAGTTCCCCTAACACTTCAATGTTATACAATAGGTATATACCTTAAAGGAGTCATATGATTTAATTAAATTATCTGATCCTAACAATTCCATATTGTTGTTATTCAAATTGAGTACCCTATTCATCTATCACTAATCTTTCAATAGCTAGGAAGATACTTCCTTTATGCTAAGGTTCGTCCCCTTTTTTTCTTGAGAAATTTTCACAATTTTTTACTTGTATTCTTTATTCCCATCTAGTAGGAATTCATGGGTTTACTACCTCTTTAGTTTAATGTTATTTTACCTTCTATAATTCATTAAAATGACCTACATCAATATCCCAATAAATTAACTCAAGTTGGTTAATTGGAAACATTTACTTCATGAAATAGGCATTGCCCTTATCCCAATCATTTAAGTCAAATTGGTTAATTGGAAACATTTGCTTCCTGATAGGTATTGTCCTTATTTAAAACTTATAGTGATTCTTATCATGTTTCCTATCTAGTAACACTTTTATGATTTAATTTTTTTTTTCCAAAGGGTTACTCATTCAAGGGATAACTCAAGAGTGTTATGTTATCATTTCCTCTTCATCACGATTATTCCCTCACGAAAAATCCAAAATCTTCCATCATGTTCTATTATAGGCTACTACTCCTTGTTGGTTCCTTATAGTATTTTTATTACAAAGTACGATCCCATCCTTCATTTGTGAAACTTTCACTCAACCTGCCTTTACAATTCATCATCTTTTTTGAAGTATCTAGCTATTACTCTTTTTGGGTTCATCTCATCCTTCCAAGTTGGTTATAAGAAATCATCATTAGAGAATCCACTATAATGATTTATAAGTTAGGTATACACTTTCTTATGGTTGATGATCGATGATTTTGAAACCTTCCCTTTCCTTAAAATCATTGTATCTCTATACTTATATTTCCATATTGTTATTCTAATAATAGGCTAACTATCATTCTAGGTGTAATTAGATATTATCGTTAAGGTATATACACATGACCTCTAGTTTTAACTTAATTTGATGTATACCATTGAGTGAGTGTCTTGTTTACTTCATCAAGTTACATAGGAAAGTTTATCAAATTAAGTGATGGTATAGTACTTCATACATGATGGTCTCTTATTAATGTCCATATCCAAGGTTTTAAGGCTATAATAACCAACACGAGGGAAACACATGAGACACATTTTCATTCTTATCTTGCACTCATCATTGCATGTCGACATAATTTCATTATCTTATTACTTTTATTATGAGCACCAACATGATATAAGGTGTATATAAAAAGGTGCCATCATCTCACTTAGACTAATTATAAGTTTCTTTTTCTTCCTTAGTGTATGGGATTTCCTATCAATATCTTTCAAGGTTAGATTGTGAATACAAGTTTATTTGCATCCTCATTTTGGGTATAGAATACATATGTGGAGAGGAAAGTCATGCCTATATTCTACAATAATAAGAACATGTGTGTTATAGTTTATTCTATCCTACACTTCCTATCATATGTTTCAAAATCACTAAGTCCATTTTATGAGTTTTGGGATTTCCTAGTTCGGATATTAAGTCTCATGGTATAGGTTTTAGGGATCAACCATGCATATTACAATAAACCACATGTATTAATGATCATCCATGCATATTAATAAACCATGCATATTTATATATGTAAACTAATTCATTACCTACCACTAGTATGAAAACAAAGAAGAGGGGAGAAGAAGAAGAAGAGAAGATGCATCTTATAAAGGTCCAACAAGATAAGTGACAAATATTTCTTCTTCATGTGTCGTTAATTATGGTGCACTCAACCTGGGTCTTTTGTATTTTCTTGTATTGAATAAAGTCTTGTGACATACCACACTACCTAGGCACCTCGAAATTTTACTTCTCTGGGAAGATTTCAAATTTTTTGATTTTGTTCTTTATTAATCAAGAAGCATGCATGCAAAAAAACAACTCATGTAATAATAAAGAACATGATTATTAATTACAGGAACATTCCCAATGCATCTTAAAACAACAACATGCCTAGTATAACTCAAGAAAGAGATAATTACATAGTGGAAATATATAAATACAAGAAACACATAACATCGAATTTATCTTTAACAATAGCTTCACCAACTGGCTGCAAATGTTGGATGTTACACCCAACCTTAGGATCTATTGCACATAAAATCTCTACAATAGGCCACCCTCGAGTCAAGGCTATGAATAAAAAAGGATGGGTCCTAGGTCGACTCTAAAACACACACAAGATAGCTATCAAGCTCCCACAGTTTTCTCAACCACACAACAATCCTAGTTTACCATCTCTCTTTCCCCCTTAGCCTGCAAAACCCAAAGAAATAAAACCCCTTCTATGCAGTGCATTCTCTCATATTGTTCCACTTCTTTATAGGGATACAGTGCCACTGGTTAGAAAATATCAATGTTGGAAAATATGGAGATTTTTAGTTGTGGATAATTCTTTCACAACTATCATCATTCTCATGTAGACATGCATCACTTCCTTGCTGGAATAACTAGTGGATCCTATAGCCAACTACCAAAGGATCTCTATTTCTAGAAATTTGTTTACATTCTCAAAATAGGAATAAGAGTGAACAAGAATGAATGAGGATCGAGTAACAATCATTGAGGAATCCCCAAACAACCAAAACATGGTTTATATCATTACATGCAATAAGTCACCATGTGGCCTCCTCAATAAGCTTACATAACCATTTTTCCCAAATAATTCCAAGATGGGTGAATAAATATAATAAAAAGGCTTATCCCCTTCATCCTACTCTCTTGCTCATAGCCCTCTCTAACTCTTTCCTTGTCTGTCTTTTAGCCAACAATGCCTTTTTATTATTATATTCAAAGTATTACATTGTAAGGCTCTTCGACCTTTCAAATTTACAGACACTCCGACCTTTCATCAAATATACACAGAGACATTATTAATTCGGGGACTAAAAACTAGGGTATTACCTTCCCCTCCCCCTTATTTTGGCACTGTCCTTGGTGCATAACACCATCTAGGTGTACATATATATAGAATTTTTATCAAAAAATAAAAAATAATTGCAGGTATTCCTCTTGTACTATATCTTCCAACTCCCATGTCACTTCTTTAGGTTTTTAGCATGTCCATTGGACCTTTACCTTCCCCGTGTCTTTGTTCTAGAGTACCATGACCTTCCTTTCTAGTATACACATCAGTTGTACTTGAAAGTCTCCTTCTGGATCCACCTGAATCAAAGTCCAATCATTGACATGGTTAGGATCATGTACATACTTTTTCAAAAAAGACACATGAAAAATAGTATGCAAATTCATTGAAGAAGGAAATGCAAACATGTATTCAACTGACCCTATTATGCGTTCAAATGGACCACAAAATTTGGTTTCTAGATTGGTACAACTTCCCTACTTCACCGAGCTCTTATTGGGATTCAATTTCAAAAATACATGCTCTCCAGACTCCCACTTTAAATTCTCTAGATGTCTTATTCTTATATGCATAAATATTCTGTATGTCTTGTGTTTCTTTTGAATTCTGCCTAATTTTAACCATTTGATCTTATATTTCATTGAGAAATTGCATCCCAAGTCACACTCTATCTTATAGTTTGTCCCAACTTACTCCAGAGTTTTTCATTTTCTTCCATACAGAGCTTCAAATGGGCACATCTTCAATGAAGCTCAATACCCATTGTCGTAGGAAAACTCAACTAAATGAAAATAATCTTCCCACTTAGATGGCTTATCCATCACATACATTCTTAACATGTCTTCAATCATTTGGTTGACTCTCTCTGTTTTTCCATTTGATCATGGATGGTATGTTTTACTAGAACTTAGATTTGTATCAAATCCTTTAAACAATCCTCTCCAAAAGTTTGAAGTAAAATTTGAATCTTTAATTGAAATAATTTCCTTAGGTATCCCATACAACCTAGAAATTTCCTTCATGTAAATTTCTGCAATATTAGTTGCCTTATGAGTCATCTTCATTGGAATAAAATGAACATATTTTGTCAATTTATATACCACTACCATTATTGAATCATGTTTCCTTGTGGTCTTGGGAAATTTAGTGATAAAATCAATGGTTACTACTTCTCATTTCCACTTTAGAATTTGTAATGGTTGTAGCAAACCTACTGGGTGTCTATGCTCATCTTTCACTCTTTGACATTCCATGCACCTAGAAATGTAATCAACAACATATTTCTTCATTCTTGGCCAAAAGTATTGTCTTCTTATTGCTACAATTGTTTTTTGGTAACTGGGATGTCTGACATATGGAACATTATGCATTTATTTTAATTCCAAATTCCTTAGTACTCCAGAATTAGGAATACAAATTCTATTTTTATGCATGCGTACTCCATCTTCCTTCATATTAGACTCTTTAAATTTCTATTGTACATGTTTCTATTGTAATATTTGTTTTACGTATAGGTAATGTTGGTCTATAACAATAACATCTAAAATTCATCTCTTTAAATTTGATTGATGTATACTAATGGTTGTATCATATATGATATGTACCCTTATGATGAGTGCATCAACAAATTTATTTTATTTTTCTTTGATATGTTTGATGTCAAATTCCTACTCACTTAAAAATTCCAGACATATTATTTTTCTAGCATTTAACATTGGTTGTTCAGGCAAATATTTCATACCATTGTGTTCTGTCCTCAAGTCAAATTTATTCCCCATTAAATAATGTCTCCACATATTCAATGCATGAACTATGACAAGGAACTCCAAATCATGTGTGGCATAATTCCTCTCATGTTATTTAATATTTATGGACTCATAACTAATGACATGTCTATTTTGAGTGATGAATCCACCAAGTCTTTCTTTACATGTATCTGTGCATACCAAAAAAAAATCATTTGGGTCTGCAATTTTCAAAATAGGTGCACTAGTAAGTAACTCTTTCAATAAATAAAATTTTATTCACACTCTGTTATCAAATCAAACTTAATTCCATTGTTTTGTAAAAAAGTGTTGGGATGAACAATCTTAGAGAATCCTACTATAAATATCCTATAGTGTCTATCTAACCCATAAAATATCCAACTTATGAAAAATTGTTTGGTGTTGACCATCCTCTAATGGATTCAATCTTCTCTAGATCCATTGTTATTCCTTCTTCTGAAATAATGTCACTCAAATAATGAATATGCTGTTAGTAAAAATAACACTTTATTAACTTGGAATACAACTAATGTTCCCTTAGAACTTGTAGCACAGATCTCAAATAATGTTCATATTCTTCCTCTATATTGGAATAAATAAGTATGTGACAGACATCCAAGAACACAATGACAAACTTATCCAGACATTTTCTAAATATGCCATTCATTAGGCACATAAAGACAATTGGTGCACTGGTTAGTCCAAATTGAACCACTACAAATTCAAAATGCACATACCTACTTCTAAAAGTTGTCTTATTGATGTTTTCTTCCTTAGTTCTCACATGGTGATATCCTAATCTCAAGTCTATCTTTGAAAATATATCTGCTCCTCTTAGTTGATCAAAGAGTTCATCAATTATGGGTAGAGGGTATATGTTCTTCATGGTGGTTTTATTTAGTTGTCTAAAGTCAATACATAGCCTTAATGTTCCATCCTTATTTTTCAGAAAGAGTATTGGTGCTCCCCAAGGTGAGACACTTGGGCGTATGTACCTTTTCTTCAATAATTCTTCTAGTTGCATTTGTAGTTCTTTTAATTCTAGTGTACTCATTTTGTAAGGAGTCTTTGATATTGGGGTCACTCTTGGCACTAAATCAATAGAGAAATCTATATCCCTCTTTGGTGGAAATCCTAGTATTTCTTTGATTACATCCTCAAACTCTTGCAATACTGAAAAATATTTAAGACTTGGCCCTTTGGTCTGGATCCTCCACATGAGATGCGTACAATTGAAATCCTTTCTTGAAACATCTCTTCAAATGTAACGCTAAAATCTCCCTTATAGAAATGGGTCTTGGAATTCCTTGTACAATTCTCTTCTTTCCTTCTTCATCAAGACATGTAAATGTCTTGTTATGAAAATCTAGGAAAACATGATTTTTTTCCAGCCAGTCCATTCCAATTAGGATAGCATAAGATCCCAATGGTATGATATTTAGATCAACATTAGTATTCACTCCATACATATTTATTGGAAAAACTTTGACAATATCATTGATCCTTCTTTTGGTTCCAGTGGCTAGTTGAACCAACCATGATCTTTAAAGTTTACTTTTCATCAAATTAAATTTTTTCACTCCTTTAGGATGAATGTAACTATGACTTGCTCCTGAATAAATTAAAATAGCAACAAGCTAATTTATAGTATTATCTTCCACCTCAATCAGATGGGATTGATATTCTGCTTGTTGATCTTTTAGGGCTACATATATCCTTGAAGTATTTCTTCCCATGTCTTCCATTGTATTAGCATCTTTAATTTTGTGAAAGGTCCTCATTTTTTCTTCTTTGTGAGGGAAATCATTATACATGTGATCTTTCTTACATCTCCAACATTTGATTGGTATCCTTCCCCATTTTCCCAAGTAGTCTTCCATCTTGGATTCATTCTTAGCAGGATGATTTTGCTAATATGTGTTAGGAATTTTTTTTATTGAAAGGAGGTTTGAATCCATTCGTTCTCTGATCTGATTTCTCCTTCTTCTTATCCTTCCAATTTTTCTGAAAATATTATATGTCCTTTCCTTTCTCATAGAGGTACTTGGCTTTTCTAATGGTATCTGCTAAATTTCTGGGTTCATCAAATTGAATTTTATCTTTATAGAAGAATGGAAGTCCACATAGAAACATGTGTATTTTCACCTTCTCCTCTTTGATAAATCCCACATACCTCAACAAATCCAAGAAGTTGTTTTCATATTCCTCCATGGTCATGCTCCCCAACTTGAGTTCAAAGAAATCCTGCATCTTCTTGTCATAATAGTCCTCTAAAATATACTCTCGTTGAAATTATTTTTTGAACTACTTCTAAGAAATCATTTTATCATAAATGTGACATATTTGTTTCAATTGATTCCACCACATATAAGATTTTACATGAAAATGGTATATGGAAACCCTAGCTTCTAAGATAAATGATTAGTTATGCAATTGAAAATACTTTCTGATTTCAAGCAACCAGGTTTCATCCTCATCTCCCTTTCTATTTTTATCAACAAAGGATGGTGGCTTGAAATTCCTAATCTCTCATTCCAAGTTGTCCAACTTGTATCTTCTTCTTCGATGCCAAACATGAGACACTTATGGGCTTCTCCTTGACTCTTCAGATGCATACAACTTTCTAGATGAATGAGTAGGTTAGTAATGATGTCTGTGAGATCTATCGGAAGTTATGGAGTGCTTACATCCTCTATATTTATCTCTCCTTGCATGGGGTCTATTGGGTATGTGTTATATTCTTTGCAAAATTGATCTCATGTATTTTACATTGATATATTTTTGGTCCTTTTTTGGCATTTTTTTTTGCATTTGTTTTTTACGGATTTTCGACACTTGGTTTTTGTCGATGGTTTTTCTAATTCCATTCAAGGAATTAGGGTTGTTGATTAATCCAGGTCAATGGATTGGGTGTTTGGATTTTGTGGGATCCTATATTTATATTGTATTGTAAACAATGAATATGATGAATAGAAGATTAGAGGTGTGGCTCTAAACAAGTTGTTGGTTTTCTCAGTTTGGGTTTCCAGGGTAAAAATGTCTATGTAATGTGAGTGTGCCATTGCATATTTTTTGTTTTATTAAGAATCTATTTGCAGTAATTGATTGTACAATGTTAAAATCTACATTTGGTATCAGAGAAATTATTGGCTTCATGGGGATGCCTTTGTGGCTAAGTGTTTCACTTGATTCTATGATAATCCTTGTTACAATGAGAGATCTATAGTATTGATTATTTAGGCGAAAAGAAATGACAAGCATTTCAAAAATAGAGATCGAGATATTTAAGATATACTGGTATAAAAATATCAGTGGATCACGGTGGATCTAGTTACTACACCTACATGAACGTCAATAGAAAACTAGAAAAATTTGTATCAGAAGGTGAAGAGCACAATCTGATTCTGTCTCTCAGATTTAGTATTGTTGAATGTGTCATGGGAAGCTAAAACCAATGCATTATGGGATACGTAGGGGAATTTGTATTAGTCTAAGTCCCTGGTAAGAAAATTGTTTCTACGAAAGAAGTTGTATAAACTAAGGATGAAATATGGAGACTTCGTGACAGAGCATATGAATGACTTCAATACTGTGGTAAGTTAGTTATTATCTATTGATATTGAAATGTTAGATGAAGATAAGTGTATCAATTTACTGTTCTCTTTACCAAACTCGTGGGATAGTTTGGTTATGGTCATAGGTAGTAATAAAACTACTTTAAGTTTCTATGATGTGGTCTCATCCTTGTTGTCGGAGGTGATGAGAAGGAAGAACATGGAAGGACATAGCATAGATGCATTATTTGCAAGAGGATTCTCCTAGGAAAGAAAAAGATCTAAGTCCTCAATTGGGAGATATAAATATAATGGTAGATCTAAATCTCCTAGAAAGTTTGTAAATTTATGTTGGATATGTGGAAAATAAGGGCACTGCAGAAAGAAATATAGATCCAAAAGAGTTGAGGGAGGGAAGTGATCTAAAGATACTCCTTCTACAGAAGAAAAAAACCCCTCTAAAGGAGGGGATGTGTACTTGTCTTCATCAAGCACACATGCATATCATGAGGCATGGTTTTTTGACTCATGCACATCCTTTCATATGTCTCCACATAAGGAGTGGTTCTGTGAATATGAGAAGTATGATGGAGGTGATGTTTTCCAGTTGATGACTCGATAGACAAAATCATAGGACAAGGAAAATTCAAGTTGAAGCTCATGGATGGAAGGATTAAAACACTTCCTAGTGTTCTTCACATCCTGGGATTGGAAAAAAAAATCATTTTTTGTAAGAAAAATGGATGATGAAGGGGTAAAAATGATGTTTGAGAAAGAAACCTGCAGGATGGTTCAAGAAGCAATGTTGTTGTTGAAGGGAGTTTGGATTGAAACTCTGTATAAGCTGCAAGGAAGCAATATTAGTGATAAGTGTAATAGTTCCATCGTTCTTGAGATTGGAGCTGAAGAAGAAAAAACTCCTACAGTCTCTAGAGAAAAGGCTATGTTGTGGCATCAAAGACTAGGACATATTAGAGAGAAGGGATTTCAAATACATGGTAAAGTTATGGTTGAAGGTATTTCTAACTAATATTTGGATTTTGATTTATGTGAACTTTGTGTATATGGGAAGCAAAATCAGTTAAGGTTCCAATCCGGTGCAACGAGGGAAGAGGGAATTTTACAGTTGGTGAATAGTTATGTGTTTGGACCTATGTCGGTTCTATCATTTGGAAAATATGTGTACTATGTATCATTTCTAGATGAATTATCTAGGAATACATGGATATATTTCCTTAGGATGAAATCTGAAGTCTTTGACATATTTAAAGAGTTTAATGCTCTTTTGGAAAATCAAACAAAGAAAATAATTAAGGTGTTGGATGGATAATGGTGGAGATCTCTATGGAAATGAATTCAAAGAATTATGTAAGAAGTTTGGTATAGCAAGGAAGAAGACTATTTCATATACACCTCAGTAGAATGGAGTTGCATAAAGGATGAATAGGATGTAGATTAGGACAAGAATTATGGCATGGGTAGTGGGTATTGAAGGTTACCTATTCAATAAATCATCCTAATCAACACTAGATGAAAAGACTCCACATGAGGTATGGACCGGTAAGAAACCCTCTCTCACACATCTCAGGGTCTTTGGTTGTGAGGCCTATGTTCATGTTCCAAAGGAAAATAGGAGTAAGCTAGATAAAAGGATGAAAAGTGTATCTTTATTGGGTATAAAGATGGCTTGAAAAGGTATAAGATTTGTAACCCAAAAACTAATAAGGTAGTGTATAGCTGATATGTGGTATTTAGAGAAATTAAAGATGTTGTCAAATAGAAAGTCCTACCAAGGAAGGAATAACCAGAGTAAATAGAGTTTGAGTTGATTGATGATGAATCAAACTATATAGAAGAACAATAATCAGAAGACGAAGATCAAGGCACCATAAAGGTATACACTAAAGATGATCCTAGAACTATTAGGGAGGCAGTGGATTTAGAGAATGGAAATCTATGGAAAAAGGACATGGTTGAAGAAATGACATCCTTGTATAAGAATGAGGTTTGGGATCTAGTGGAGTTATTGATTGGAAAAAATCACATTGGAAACAAATGGATGTTTACATAAAAGTTGAATGTAGAAGGAAAAGTGGAGAAATAAAAATCTTGGTTAGTAGAAAAAGGTTATTCCTAGGTTGAGGTAATTGACTTTGGTGATATGTTTTCTCCCGTTGCCAAGTTAAATTCTATTATATTTCTTTTATATGTTGTCACTATGTTTTATTTTGAAGTAGAATAGATGGATGTGAAGAAAACATTCCTACACGGGGATCTAGAAGAAGAAATATACATGAAGCATCCATAAGGATTTGTTGTGAAGGGAAAGAAGGAGTTGGTATGGAAGGTGAAAAAGTCTATGTATGGGTTAAAGAAATGGCCAAGGATGTGGTATCAAACATTTTATACTTATATGTTGGTACTTGGCTTCACAATGAGAAAAGCCGATCATTGTGTGTATTTCAAATTAATTGGTGATCATCTTCTTTATTTGGTCGTGTATGTGGATGATATGTTGTTGATAGGAAACAAAAAGCAGATTATCCAGAATGTGAAAACTCGGTTTTCATCTAAATTTGAAATGAAGGATCTTGGTGCTAAAATTTTCGCTTTAGGCATGGAAATTAAAAGATATCGAACAAATAGGAAACTCTAGTTAAATCATAGGAAATATGTCAAGACAATATTGCAAAGGTTTAATATGTAGGAATGTAAACTGGTCAATGATCCTATTCCTGTAGGTGTAAAGTTATATGTGGATCAGTTTCCTAAGACACATGAAGATGAAGAGGAAATGTATTGTGTTCCATATGCGAGTTTGGTTAGTAGTTTGATGCACGAAATGGTCTGTACTTGATTGGACATTGCACATGTAGTGGGAGTTTTGAGCATGTATATGTCAAAACCAGGGAAGGAGAATTGGACAACAGTAAAGAGGGTTTTTACGTATTTATGTGGCACTACCAGATATGGATTGTGCTACCAAGGAAGAACAATATTGGACAAAGTGTTGGACATACATGGATTTGTGGATACAAATTGGGCTGGAGATCTAGATCATACAAGATCTACAAGAGGGTATGTATTTAACCTGTTTGGAGGAGAAATCAATTGGATGAGAAAAAGATAATCTGTAGTGTCACTCTCAACTACAAAATATGAATACATGTCAACCACTCATGCAAGAAAGGAAGCAATACGGTTACATAGATTATGTTCAGGTATTGGGTTGGTACAACTAGTTGTAAGGATAGATTGTGATAGTCAGAGTGCTATCTTCCTCGCAAAGAGTCTGGATTATCATTCAAAGACAAACCATATTGATGTTCAGTATCACTTTGTGAGAGACATGGTTGAAGACATGAAGGTCTTTCTAATGAAGGTGGACACTTTGGAGAATGTTTTATATTCATTAAAAAAATCTGTGAGCATTGAGAAGTTCTCTTGGTGTAGGGATCTATGGGCATTGTTTCCCTAGATTGTTGACTATGTAATATTGTAAACCCTTGTATGAAAATAAAACAAATGGGAGAATGTTGTGTATGTGTTATATTCTTTGAAAAATTGATCCCATGTACTGTACCGTGATATTTTTTTGGTCTGTTTTGGCAGGTTTTTTTGCATCTGTTTTTTGCGATATTTTGGCACATGATTTTGTTGATGTTTTTTCTAATTTTGGTTAAGGAATTAGGGTTTTTGACTAATCCTGGTCAATGGATTAGTGTTTTGGATGTTATGGGATCCTATATGTATATTGTATTGTAAACAATGAATATGATGAATAAAATATTAGAGGTGTGGCTCTAAATAGGTTGTTGGTTTTCCTGGTTTGGGTTTCCATGGTAAAAATTAACATTTCCATTCTCAAACTCCTCACAATATCTACCATTTCTACTGGTTCCACCTTGCTCCTATGTCCATTAGACTCTGTCTCTTCATTACCTAAACTGATATTTTAGCCTTTGTCTTCTCTCTCATTATTGTTGTCTCTTTGTGCATCCTCCATGTCTCTGGTCTAAAATTCTAACTTGACTTGATCTACTTATACCCCTAATTCTGAAAAATGTGCAAGAAACTATTTTGTTATAAATATGCATACTATAAAAAAATTCTCAATTAATGCTATATGTCCTTCTTCTTCTTAATTCATGAAGAATCATATCACGCTTCTCCAAATTCTAATATTTCAATATTATTCTCCTAAGAATCATATTTCCAATGGCTATTCCTATTCCCTAATCTAATCTCTAATTTTAAAGTTAAAACTTCCTATAAAATCTATTTTCACCAATTTATGCACTTTCTCCACTGGTACAATTTTATTGCCATCTCACCTTTTGTCTACTGTAGAAGAAAATCCATCAAGAACCATTAAATTTTGTATTGGAAACTAATAATATTCATGATGGTGAAAAAATAATTTTTCATATTCTCCATCTATTTATCCAATAATATTTTGCAACAATATGGTTTGTTTGAATTGATGAGTAGGTAATGTAACATCCCCAATCTTAATCCCCACAAATTACAATGTAACTATATAAATGTGAATTATGTTGGTGAGTCAATGTGTTGGGTTGAAGATCCCATATTGATTTAATGTGGCAGGGCGTCAAATTGTGTATTATCTACATTGAAATAATTAATAAAAATAGTAATCGTTGTTTATGTTACCAGAGACATGAAAATGATGGGGGCCTATGATTCCACAAGAGGGGTCCAAAGGGGATTTATGCATGGCTATTAATCCAAGCCCACATTCCTGAAATTATTATCATTGTGTATAAAATTCTAAATTGTTGTTGAGTGTTTCGAAAGACAATCATTAAACTCATGTAAGAGGGTGGGTGCAAGGAATAAAATCCCATAGTTATGGGAGAGCATGGGATGAAGTACAATCATATTTGGGAAAAGTGAGAGTCCATCAATCAAGAGAGAAGAATGTAAATTCATATGCAGAATGGAGACAATTTCACATGCATATTTTGGGCAACAAGAGAGGATATGAGTACTGGAAAGAGAACCATCCATGTTGTGCTTGACAGTAGCCATTGTTTGGCTGTTGTTATGCTAGGAATTCGATCTGTGTGCTTGTTAAACAGGTTGTAATCCTGCGATGTGTTTTCCTCTTGAGTAAATGGTTCAAGATCCTTGTGAATGATGTTGTGAACACTCCTAGAACAACCGAGAGTTCTTGGAAGTCCCCAACTGATATATTCCTAACCAAACGAGTATATTGGAAGCCCTAATAAAAAAATGGTATGGCCCGAGGGACTGAGTAGTGAAGGGGGTACATTCCTTGGGTTATGCAGGATGTGACGAAGAGAGATGGAGTATTGGAACTATTATGGGAGTAGAACCTAGGTTTTTGGCTACTAAGTATGGAGCGTGGATAGCCAAGAGGGCCATATCTCCTCATGGACTCATAGCCTTAGCTCGAGGGTGGCCTTCTGTTGAGAGAAAATGCATAGGAATGCCTATGGTTGGGAGGTTCATCCTTCGTATGCAACTAGTTGGTAAATTATTAACAAATAAGTTCTCTACAGTGTTTTAATGTTTAATTTGTTATGAAAATAGTTTATATGAATGTTGTGTGTTTTTTGTGTGCTTACTAGATGAATTCACGTACATATATGTATGTATGCATGCATGCATGCATGCATGGATATGTTTGTGAGTGTGTGTTTGTTGATTAGATGCATTTAACATTATGGTATCATAAATGGTCAAATATGTGTGTGATATATAGCTAGTAAGCTACAAGAAATTAGTTAGCAGAAAATATTATGTTAATGTGTATTTCTTCTCATAATGGGCCCTAGTTAAGCTAGGGTACGTTACAGGTAAAGTGTTGAGTAAATAAATTTTCCATTTTTGTAATTTGGGGTCCCTTTTCCTCCTTTGAAAATCCCAAAAACCCTCAAAACGTGGCCTAGAATAGTGTATTTTCCCCTGTTTCAACATCTCCATTCCAAACCCTTTAGAATCTAGCCAATTACTTTACTTGGTATTTTCACGTCTTCTTGTATAACATCCTATAAAAATTTCATCTTAATCTAGATCCCAGTCACTAAGTTGGACCCAGATAATTAAAAACTACTATTTTGAACTTTCTGGAAAATTCAAGCAAAAATGGCCAGTGCCCTCATTAGAATTTATGTATATCTCCTCATTGTTAACAAAACCCATAAAATTTATCTCAATATGAGTTATTATACTCATGTTATGGACAAACTCTGATTTTAGCTCTAGACTTGTTTTTTTTTTTTGAAACATAGTCTATCATATGCCTATCCAACAATTTGTTGATGTGGCACCACAAGTCCACATGACACCCTAAGGGGATTTCATGTCACCCCTCCATCCACCTTGGTCCTACCTCATTATCCTTTGCCATCCACCTTCTCTCTCTCTTCTCTCTTTCCCTTACCTTTATCTTCTCCTCTTTTGTTTTCTTTACATTTCCATATAAAAAATTATTAAATTCGAGTCCCACCGTATCGACTACCACATGGAACCCTTTAATTATCCCATGTTGTTGGGAGTCCCCATCTGCACCTTACCCTCAACGTGTAACCCACTCGCACTTTAAATAAAACAATAATGATTGGGGATGACTCATGATCACGATTGATTTCAAAGGTTGAAGTGGAGGGAGGTTAATGGAAAACCCACCTCCAATACCACCCAACTACCTTAGGGACACGTGGTAGCCTATAATTCATTTCAAATCATTTGCAATGTTTCAAACCACTTACAAATTCTATGATACCACTATGGTATTCAGTCCTACCACCTATGTTGTGTGGTGTGGCCACCCACAATTCCTATGGGCCCAACCACACTTGTTCAATCGAATCCCAAGTCACCACCATGGCCTACCACCGCCGACCTACCACTTGGCCTTGTCACCATAGAAGTTCACGTCACCACAGGTCACCCGACATGTGGCTTCCACGCCATCATTGATGTCATTGTACGGAAAAAATTTCCAATTTTTCCAAAATTCCCCAAAATGTCTATTTTCAAGAAAATGTCATTCAACTTCCTAGACACTCACCAACTCAAACTATATGAAAAATACAAGATTTCAACCTGTAATTCAGCCCATATGGCCCAATAATTGTAAACCCATGATCTGATACCAATCTGTGACATACCTCGCTGCCCAGGTACCTAAAATTTCACCTTCTCTAGGAAAATTTCAAATTTTATGATTTTGTTCTTTATTAATCAAGAAATATGCATGCAATAATAAATAACATACTAATTAATTACAAGAAAATTACTAGTGCATCTTATAAAAACAACATCCCTGTTATAACCCAACATAGAGACAATTACACAGTGGAAATATATAAATACAAGAAACACATAAAAAATAACTTATCTTTAACAATAACTTCACCAAATGGATACAATTGTCAAATGTTCCACCCAACCTTAGGCTCTGTTGCACATAAAATCTCTATAACATGCCACCCTCCAGCCGAGGCTATGAATCCACAAGGATGGGTCCTAGGTTGACTCTAAAACACACACTATTCAACTATAAAGTTCTCATAGTTTTCTCAACCACAAAAAAATCCTAGTTTACTAGCTCTCTTTCCCCCTCGACCTGTACAAACCAAAGAAGTGAGCCCCCTTCTCTGCAATGCAATCCCTTGGGTTGTTCCACTTCTTTCTAGGGATCCAATGCCACTGGTAAGGAAATATCAATGATGAAAACTCCAAGGATTTTCAGTTGTTGACAATTATTTCACAATTTCTATCATTCCCATGCACACAGA
>ML827893.1:0-20892 GCA_009831015.1 Picea engelmannii
TTTTTAGAAGAAAATATCAATCTTGTAACATAATGCCTAGATCTAAAGAGAATCCTTAATGGCTACTAGATTTGATGACAAAACTACGAAAAATACGGAGAGCCCAAATAATTATGAAGAAAATGTCATTGTAAAAAAATGTTGAAGGAGGTAGAGTATAGTAACCCACTCAGATACCATGTTGAAATATTTAAACATATGAATAAACATGCAACAATATTAAACAAAAGAACTTTACTAATCTCAGTGAACCTATGACATAGCACGTTCATTTGTGGGATATTCAAGAATACCCCTAATTTAACTAAATATTCAAAAATATCACACAAAATCCTTTTGTTGAACCCCCTCCCAATACATCTTTTCAATTAAAAAAACCCTATTTTCACTAGATATCCTAGGTATCCATTTTTCTCGTGGCACTTTTAATACCCCTTTTTATTTCTACCCAAAATATGAAAACATGAAAAAAATATTATAAGCCCAAAAATAAGCAAGTAAATACACTACAATCACAACATAGGGATATGCAATTATATTAAGATAGTCTTTGATCCAAGGGCTTGGTGTTAAACTACTTTCACCCCTCTTTAGTCTAAGACATGGTCATGGATTTAATAAGAAAGGGGTTTACACATATGGATATTTATTTGTAGACTTAGAAAGGTGAGGCCACAATTTGTAACTCTTTTCCCCTTAGATCTTTGATTTCATGCACATTTTAAGAAAAAATATCTATTTATCTATCTATCTATCTCTCTATCTATCAAGCTTGTCTTTGCAGTAATCTTTAGTCAAGTGATCTATGCAATAACCCATTCATATTTTCTCATCTTTCACCATTATATCCATGTTTTTAACACTTAAAGGTTGATTGTCCATGTCAAATTGGATATAAACAATCATCCTTTTCTTCTATTAAGTGCAATCAAAATGGAACACTCGTGTATTCCTCAAAAATATTAACTCCCACAACAAAACTAAGTTGAAGGGTCTCATGTTTGTAGCAAGATGGTTTTTTAGAAGATATTAACAATTAGTAGATATTAAGTTTTAAAATTGGCCATAACAAGAAAGAATGACACTCTAATACCACTAATAGAGTATATCAATCCTATAAATTTCAAACAATAGTTTCTCCAAGAGTTGAAGAGTGTCTTTGAACATCAAAGTCAATTTACCTTTACTAATGGCTTCGGATGGAGAAACTTTTAGGGGGTCAAGTTGATGGCTTTAGTCTTAGAGACTCAATGAATATGGATCAATTGGCAAAGGGTTAACTCCTATATCATGTTACAACTTGACAAAGTATAAACCTCTTTTAATTTTCGGTCCACAAAATCCAAACTCTATTAGTTGGGAGGGATCCCCTCCTTATCATAGATATTTTCCTTCATAGTGTCAATTGTGTCCAAGATCTCCATTTCAAGGGTAATTATTTCATCAATGAGGGTTAAATATTTATGTCCCCCTCTTAAAAAAAAATACCAATATGTAGGCTTAATTTCATTTCCAAGGTTTTCCTACCAAGTCCTTCTCAAAGATATTCTCTAATATACCTAGTTGAAGTCACAATAAAAATTTTAAGAATTTTGTCAAATAGTTGGTAGACATACCAAGTTTTTTTTGTTAAGGCGTTTCGAGTGGACACTCCACCCATCATCAAGGACAACATATAATCTACACAATGAAATTCACAATGATATTTTCATGGTTTCTTTCAAATAGCTAGTAGCTATACTCTATCCTTAGAAATTTTGTCTATAGTATTCTACATGTTCCTTTGCCAGAAATGGATCCTTGGAAAATGAGGAGTTGAGTTTTGGAAACCTCAACCCTTAATTATTGTGCCATTGCCCTCCTCTACTTCCATTATTTCCCTCACTACTTTCTCTATATGCTCTTTCCTAAACTCCTATCTACTCACTGCTACTTTTTACAACCCTTTTGAATTACATTCATTGAAATAATGCATTGATCATTTACTCCACTTAGAGGGGCCAATAAATCAGAGAAACCCTATATGAAATTCTTTCTATCAATAAATGAAAATCTAATACCACTAATTGAACATATCAATCTCACAAAGTTTAGACAATAATTCACATATAAAACAACAAAACAATGTATTGTTTTTAGACAACATAACATATGATCATATTGTTTTTGATATATTTAAGAGGAGGAACCATGCCAAAAGAAAAGTGTGATCACTTTCAATTGAGTTACTAAATGCGTTTAGTTACAAAAATTTACGAGAAAAAAAATATGATATCATAATACATAGGTTATTTGTTTTCTTGAAATACTATCTAAGATACTAAATATCAGATTCAGAACTCTATTGAACATGAACTATCATGACAGGATGAAAATCCTATGAACAAAAATATGATACATCATACAAAGGTTGTTCGTTTGCTTAAAATACTATATAAGATACTAAATATTAAATCAAGAACTCTATTCAACATGAACTATCATTACAGGATGAAAATCCTACTAACATTATTCATGTCCAAAACTAAGCACATAGTGCTTGCCTATGATCCTTTTGGTGCATATCACCAAGTCCATGCCCAATGCTTTGTTGGGAGGTCCTATTAATTTCACAATAACATCCATCAAACCCAACGTCAATATTAAGATCTACAAAATCCATTGAGATTCTATTAGCGTAACCTTGAAAATCAGGTACCCATCATGTTTGTACTATATCTTCAAAATATTTTAAGTTCATGGAACTGGTACAAAAGTCAGCCATTTCCCCTATGGACTTAAGTTGTTTCAAATAGTCGTCAATGGACTCTAGAGGGCCATATGTACAATGACTAAATGATCACAATGGGAGCATAGAATTTACCACCTGTTCTAAGTTGTTACTTGACTCAAGGGAACCCATCATGTTTGTACTATATCTTCAAAATATTTTAAGTTCATGGAACTGGTACAAAAGTCAGCCATTTCCCCTATGGACTTAAGTTGTTTCAAATAGTCGTCAATGAACTCTAGAGGGCCATATGTACAATGACTAAATGATCACAATGGGAGCATAGAATTTACCACCTGTTCTAAGTTGTTAATTGACTCAAGGGAACTTTTTTAGAGAAGCATGTTTTGTGTAATTTTTTCTTACTAGTTTCATTGCAATATAAGAAATATATATATATATATATATATATATAATCATTTCTTACATTATGACGATTTGAAAACTTTCCAAACATGCATCAATTTAGTTTGAAATGTTGTGAATTTAGTCTTCCTAAACTTGTCAAATTGAAATTGAACTTGTATGTTTGAAGAAAAATATGTACTCACAAACTACTTATTTACAACCATTTAGACTATGCTTCTCCCCATTGAACACTAACGCTTTTCTCTAATACCATGTTAAAAAACCAAGAATCCATAATATATAAAATCTCTGATTAAATCTTTAGCTGTCCTTTTTAATACTATCTTCTTTTAGCATATACAGGGAGAGGGACGAGCAAGCATATCTTCCTTTAAAGGTTGGTCTTCTCCTGGCCTCTGGTCATTGGCATATTAAGGAGTAGTAGATGGACACTATAGAATATGATCATGCCTCTGTTTTCTGAATCCATAATTTCTTTTTCTTTTTTTTTTATGGTTGTCTGTTTTTCTCTTGAAACTTTTTTTTACAAACTATATCACATATGAGGGACTATTCATATTGAGTGTATTATCTTGATGGCTCAATTTCTTATATGCAAATGAGGTGGATCTGTTGGTAAAACAAATTTGAGATAGTTTATGTATGAGACTTTGTTGGTATTATTATGGAAGAGAATTAGGATGATATCATTCAATTGTTCCTGAAACACTTTTTGAAACAATGATGACAGGCATCTATTTTGGATTCCTTTACGGAAATATAAAAAATGGGTGATTTTGTTCAACTACGAAATAAAATTACAATTTTTTTCAGCAAAAAATAAATAAATAAAATAAAATCTCTGCACAAATTATGAACCTGTGTATTAACCATACATGAATCTTAAAAATTTCAGAATTCCAACAACAATACATCTATCCTCAATGTTACACATAAAAAATCAACAAAATACCAAAAACAGAATACAAAGACTACATAGCGTTCAACCTTTGTTGTCTTGCCAGTTTCATTGCAATATTAGCATATACATGCATATGATTCATTTATCTTACATTATGACTGTTTGAAATTTTTTTAAACATGTACCAATGTAGTTTGAAATTTTGCAAAGTCATTCTTCCCAAAACTTGCCAAATTGAACCTACACATAGAAATGAAATATGTACTCACAAACTACTTATTTACAACAATTTAGACTATGATTCTCCCTGAGTTTGGAACAATGCAGACTATGCTCCTCCTTGAGTTTCAACATGTGCATTGTTGTTTTGTAAGGGAAAGTTTTATAGTTATTTGGTTTGTTACTTTCAAGCTATTTTCTGGTAGGGTTTTAGTTTTAGATTATGGAAGTCAATGCCTTCAAAATCTTTGAATTATTTAAAAAAATATCAATTGGAATAAGAATAAGTGGACAAACTTAATCTTTTTACTGGGGAAATTCTTCTCTAAATTTGGTAAGAATTTTCCACGAGTTAAATTTCCACATGACTGATGAAAAATTTAACGTAAACTTTCTTATTATGTATTTTGGCACATTTTAAGATGACATTTTAATAAGTAGAACTTTGCTTTACAAGAGAAAAATAAACTCAATATAAATGTTGAGTTTATCTACTTATTAACTAGCTCCAATTCAAATTAGCATATAAACCATTATTAAATTTGGGACATATATCTAAAATATCAATCTTATTGTAAAATATTTAATACTATGGAACAGTACACTCCAATAATCATTTTATATTTGAACTCTTAAAATGCATTTTTAAACCACTGTCATGTACAAACATTTCCTGTATCTATTTGTTTTAACACACAAACCATTTTTTTAAATAATTGCACGATAAAGAGGATAAAAGAAAGCTCGTAGCTATCATTTTGCTTGGTATATTGGGATTTTCAAACACCTAAAATTGAAGTCTTACATAAGCACTGGAAAAAATGAAACTATTTTTTTACCAATTGCATAGTGATCTACAATTGTAACACCCAAGAGTTTGGAATTTCAATCTAAGTTTCTGAAATTTATAACCTTACGTCCTATATAAAAACCTTGTTTGTTTGAGATTGATTGAAGATATTTCATTCAATAAAACTAGTCATTGTCTAGGTTTTATCTCTGCCTTTGAGAGTCTTGCCAATGCCTCCATATACAGAGAACGAAGTTATTTCTCTCCGGGAAAGCTTCCTGACAATGACCTCATAAGGTGGGATTATATTCCTCTCACAATCCCCTTCTCTGTCAGTCATCATCATTGTTATCATAATCACCAATATCATCAATTGATCCATGAATTTTACTCCATCAGTTCCCATTCTTCTTCTTCTCCAATGACATCTGAGATTAGTTTGGGATATCCATAGGTGTAGAACAATGATACCTCATTCTTCTCTTATTATTACTCTCTTCATGATGTGATTTCTTCTTATGAATATTTACTGATCTCCTATTATTTTTATTATCCCCTCCTTTCCCATCATTCTACACATTGCAACACCACTACAACCATTTTCCCTAAAACCAACATGCTCAGAGGTCTCTGCATCAAAATTATCTTATATGTCCCCATCATAAAACTCTTCCATCCTCTTAGATTTCTCAATGACTCTTGATTGCTGAAACCTAAAAAGCTTGTAAATAGGTCTCTGCATCAAAATTATCCCATATATCCCCATCATAAAACTCTTCCATCCTCTTAGATTTCTCAATGACTCTTGATTGTTGAAACCTAAAGAGCTTGTAAATATAATGATTCTCCTTAGGTTTAAGCCTCACCAACATCAATTTCTCCCCTCTAGGACCATGCAAGAGCTTTCTGCATTTTTTCTTCAAAATCCCAATAATTCAACTCCTAAAATTATATATGAAGCCGCTCACATTAGGCCAAATATAATCCTTTTGCCTCCACACAAAGCTTATTCACAAAATTTTCCCAGGATTGCATTATTCCAACTCTTGATCACTACCTATGAGCCCACCCAACTCCTCATATTGATCGAAGTTCAACATTGCTTACCGATTACTCCCCCTTCAACTCCAACAAACCCTCCCCTCTTATAGGTTTGAGAGATCATACTCATAATTGTTTTCTAATAAGATTAATAGCTAGTTCAGGCTATTTGCCCTTCAAAACCTAATTCAAGCCCTTTGCGAGCCCAAATAAAGAATAGCGAGTGCCTCTTTGAAGGGAATATCATAAGAAAACTATGAAATGGCGAAAAAATTCATCTTTTACAGAAGAACTACAAAATGAATTAAAAAAAGTCATCTATTACCTCTTCAATCATACAAAATGCTTTGCCTTTGTGAGCTCACAGTTTTGCCTAGCGAGATTGAATCTCTCGTGCTTGTACAGCTAGAATTGCTCTCTTCTCATAGAATCGATTCCTCATTAGCATATGCTATTGAAGACCGAGTGCATGGGGAGCACTTCAATCCATCGATTTTTAGGAGGGTTTGTGCAACCAGGGAAATGGGGTGATATATGCCCTTGAAGATCCAGTGGATCGCAAGCGGAAAACTCCCTCGATTTCAAGGTAATGAATGAGGCTTCACAATAGTCATGGAGGGGGATGAAGAGTAGGGTCAGTTCGATTAGGAAGCCTCACATGCAAGACGTGGTGCAGTGGAAATGGCGTGGACAATTTCAGAGAAGACTGCTTGTTGGAGGGATTTGTCAAGTCGAAGAAAAAAGAGTGAAGTTTTCTCGGGTTGGATTGAGGGGTTTAAAAAAAAAATATAGAGTAATATGGTATTTGGGGGGTAGAGGGCGCATGTTCAAGCGGGGAGGTGTTAATGTTTTATCTTTTACAAAGAGAACACTTCTCATTGTGTTTGTTGGGTCTCTCCTATCTCTATAATATACAAAGACATATTAAACTCTATAATATATAAAAAGATATTGAAGAATTACATCCCATAATACTGTAATACATATAATACTATAATACATATGGGATAAATTTAATTTCACATCTTTTTATAATAAAAGATAACAAGAGTGTTTTACTCCATAATCAATGTAAAATAACTTTTTCTTACATAACTTTACAATTTACTAGACATTATTGTCTTTCAAAATAACACATTCCAACAATAAAATAACTCTTTCTTACATAACTTTACAACTTACTAGATATTATTGTCTTTCAAAATAACACATTCCAACAATAAAATTGCAGCCTCTACCATCTTCGTCGTTGGATTTGCGGCACGTAAGCCATCGAGTGATTTGATTATTCTTTCTTTCAGCGGTCAATGTGACCTTCCAATGGCTCTCCAGCGAACTGTGGAAACTATCTTGGCCCTTCAGCGAATCAGGGATGGCTCTCTTGTCTCCTTTTGATGAGATGGCAATGACTCTCACCCAAATAGCATCCTCTCAATTACGTAAACCCTTGATCAATGATTTATTGGTATCTTCGATCGATCTATGACCTCCTCTCTGGCTATGCACCTCGAAATTGCACTAAAATATACACAAATTGATTCCTCATGGAATTCTTCTACAAAATTTGGAATTCTTCTACAAAATTTTCATGGAAACCATCCTTCCACAAAAAAATCCATGGAAAAAAATGCTCTACACCCCAAGATTTCTAATGGCTATGATGTTGTTCATGCTCTTTGCTCAAGAGGCAACAATCGTTCGCCCTGGATCTCAACCCTCTAAATTGTTGGCTCCTTCAACAACAATTCAACCATTCATCTTTGAAACCCTCGACTTCATCTTTGCATAGCCTACTTGGAGTAAATCCCCAGCTCTGATACCAGTTTGAAAAGGCATGGAGCAACATATATGAACAACTACGACTGTATAGAAATTAGATAATACACAATCACACTAATAAATTCAACTAAGATATTACTCTTTGAAACTTGCTTACATGCTCCATTGAAACCAAAACAAAAAATAAATACATTAAGGAAGGATATGGATATCCTTTAGGAAATATCTGCATACGAACTCTTTGGAATATGTTTACATAGTCACATATATTGGCTTTCTAAAACGTCTCTTACCTACTACATTCACATTTATTACAACTTATTCCCATGAGTAATTATTCTAAAAATCAGATCGATGCGTATTTATGTTACCAATAGACATGGAAAACATTGAAATGGGTGACACAAATGTCATTAAATTGCTTCCCCTTTGTGTCATAAACATAGGTAGGAATGGCATACCTTATCAAATGGTCCATCTTCCACAGATATAAAAACTTGAGCATTGAGTTGTTGTTTTTGGGTAGTTTAATTTGATTTCATCCCGCCATGATAGTTTCCTTGCCATGTCTAATAATATATGCTATCCGGTTGAAATAGGTTCTCTCAAGCTACTTGAAGGTTGCAGCAAGGTCATTTGTATGTGATTATGTTGACCTGATTCTCCAGGACTTCCCTTAGTTGGGAATTCCCCTATCTGTGGCATGTTATTTCAGCCTCCAACAAGCACATGTTGTTATACACTGAATAGGGAAAGTAGCCTGACAATAAAACAATTAGACAACCAAGCAAGGATGAAATACAAATAAGTTATTCTTTCATTTTTTTTTATCCTAGATATCATATTGAACAGGTCTGAAAGCGGGGCTTGCTTTAGCAGATTCTACATATTTAGATCTATGCTTGCTCTGTTAGTTTTTAATTGTTGTGTCTTTTCTATTATGATCAGGTAGTTTGAGGATAATGGAACAGGAGAAGTGAGATATGGATATCAGATGGAGTTTTTTTTTCTTCTGAAATATCATTCAAAGAAGCTTCATGTTACAAGATTTTAGACGACCATGGGTGCAAGATCGTAGATGACCTCGAAGAGGTTCGCTACCCAAAAACATTATAATCTACTGCCAACCCATTTCACCAATATTTGCCGAAAACTGTTGTTGATGGTGATTTCATACTTGATATCTTTGGTCTTGTATGGTGGGAAGTTTAGTATGTGTTATTTTGTCCTCACTTTTGTTATTTTGTGTGTGGTCCGCATTCGAAAATGAAACATAATGTTTCATTTTTTTATAAACAGGTTGATAATATTTTCTCATGTGTTTTTGTGTTTCAAAGATGGTTTCTAAACTTTAGGAAGGAAAACAAGACATATATTTGGATAATAAAAATCATTGGAGAATGCATAAATGTTAAGTGTATTTTATTTAGTAAGCAATATTTTTATAATAAAATATGTGAAAGTGGTATTCTTTTTATAGCTATCTCAATAATATAAAAATCATAATATATTAAAATTTATAATTTAACTTTTTATATCTAAAAATATATATCTCATTAATGTGATTTTGATAACTATCCTAGTAATATAAAAATTATAATCTAAAATATTAGAACCTATCATATAACATTTTACATTAAAAAATATATAGTATTAAGATACAAATTATAATCTAAAATATTAGAACCTATCATATAACATTTTACATTAAAAAAATATATACTATTAAGATACAGTATAAACAATTTTGCTATCCTTGTTTGTATTAACATTTTATTTTTAAAAATATATACTATTAGGATATAGTATAAACAATTTTGATATCCTTGTTTGTATTTACGAAAGGCAATTTCCTATTGATTTTTCATTACAACTACTCAATACACAATAAATATTTCCATATATTTTTTGCACTTCTACAATTTAAATAGGAACAATTTCCTATTGATTTTTCATTACAGCTACTCAATACACAATAAATATTTCCATATATTTTTTGCACTTCTACAATTTAAATTAAGATTGATTGGTAATCTTCTCAATTTGTATTGATTTTTCATTACAACTACTCGATGCACAATAAATATTACCATATCTTTTTTAACACTTCTACAATTTAAATTAAGATTGATTTGTAATTTTCGTATACAAATGATATGCTAGATTACTATAAACTTATGCGATATAAAGTAATGCGATAATAGGATGACAAAGTGAACACTATTTGGCATCATATTTTACACTACTATGTTTTAGGGATGATATTAAAATAAAATATTATTATATTTTAATTTATTGAATTTATGCAATATATTGTAAATTAATGTAAAAAAAATCTTTTTAAAAAATAATAAATATTAATAATTTAATAATTTTATTTTAAAACATTTTATTAAATGTTAATATTGTAATTCTTTTAATCAATAAATAAATATGTTATATTATTTTATTATTTCTTCATCTTTTGATAGATAAAAGATGTAACATTGTTTTACCGTTCTTCCATCTTCTGACTTTTATTTTATTTATGATTTCCACTTGTAACACACCTAACCCTTTAAATACCTTTTTAAGGGATGGGGCATCAAAATTTCACTTTTCTTAATCGTTTCGAATCATCTTCCCGAGATCTCCATTACCTTCTGCTCTCTGAGAGTTTTCCAACGACTGTTAACATGTTCAAATACGAGGTTTGGATTGGAAGTTATGCCCTTCTGAAGTTCTTCAAGCATCATTGGTCAAAGGCCATGTGGCACCCACGTGGATTCACCTCATTTGTACCATTCCACCTAGCATGAACTCGACCAAGGTTGTCATATTTTAGTGATGACATGACCACAGGAGGGGCGGTCACAAGGAATGTTCCCCGTGCCTTCGTGATTACCGGGCCTTCGGCCCTTCGTCCTTCATGTCCATATCTGAAATATTCCCGAAGTCCTAAAGTTCCCTAGCACTCTTGCATCTACGGTGGAGATCAATTCACCGTTAAATCCAACAGTTGAGATTCTCCCTTGTTCAACACATAGCCTTGAGGGATTTCGACGTTCGACGCTTTGACGTCGAACGCCCTTTTCTCTACTAGCATATCCTCTGGAGTCCTGAAACCCAGAATCCTGCCACGTGGCTCAGACTCTTCGACCCTATTGGAGCATACATTCTAACAACCTAAATCACCTGGAGCTCTGAAGTCTGAACTCCCGCCAACAACCTCCCAATACACTTTTATCCCACAGTCGAAATCAATCCACGTAGATCTCCATATCTATTGCCTCCGTTGCTTCGCGACTTCGACATTCATGGGTTTGGCTGTGTAATTTCCTTTTTACTCCCGAAGTTGTCAACGCCAGACTAAACATGGTCTAGATTGGACGATCAAGAGAGGTCCCGAAGCATCCTCGGATCGACGGTCCTCATCACTTCGCGACTTTGGCGTTTGGGGAAATTCCACGCCTTGCATCCTAAATCACCCAAAGTGGGGTTTAGTCAGAGAGTTGAATAATGATCGGATGGCCCATAGTCTTCCTTGGTTCGATCCAATGAAAGACATTTGGCAGAAGACAAGGGTGACACATGTCACAAACAACTAGTGACACGTGTCAAGGTCTATTTGAAACATAAGGTCTGTGAAAGTCATGAATCGCGACGACACATGGCACACCTACTATGGGTCCACATCACCCTAGGTGACATCAACACTTCACGTCACTCTGACCTTCGACGTTCCGGCGATATTCTCATTCACCAACATGTTGAACCTCCTGGAGTAGAACTTAGTCAGAGTGTTATATGCTAATCCTTCCACAAGTTGATTAGATGGTTGAGAGAGGTTCTCAACAGACTCCCCCAGATCAACGAATCACAACTCTAGCTCAAAGGTCCCTTGGTCTGAGTGTTAGGCCACTCCTAGAGGGACACCTGTCAACCCAAAACACGTTGGCAAGATGCGAGGCACATGCCTCAGGTCACCGACATCTCTTTACTATGTCATAATCACACCACACATGGCATCATCGTTGCTCGACACGTGAACCCCCACATGCTCTCGACGTGATACACATGTCCCCATGATGAAACAATCAAGAGGGGTCCTAAAGGATCCTTAGATCGACATCCCACATTACTTCGCAACTCCGATATTCGGGGGTTTTGGTGTTATAACACCTATGTTCTCCCGAAGTGGTCAACGATGAACTTACCACAACGTATATCCAATGGTCAAGGGAGATCTCGAAGCATCCTCAGACATATGGCTCGCGTTAGTTTGCGTCTAAGAAGTAGATCAGGGTTTAACAAGGGGATGAATCCCACGATAACGGGTAAATGACTGCCAACTTTTGGTCAACCATCAAGTTACCGGTTTGACAGGTCGCCTTCAACACATTTAGACATTGAAATGTTCATTCACCCCAGAGTCCCAAACAACTTAGCTCATTTTTTAGTGTAGTGAAGGGTTCCACGGTCATGGTCCTATGGAACTCTGTCAAGCTCCAGAGGCTACACTCCTAACTCTTAGCCTAAATTTGGTTAAGGTCATGGGCATGAGCCCGTGGTTACTTGGACGACTAGTTTGAAGGAAGCACCTTCCATTCACAGAACTCAAGTTCTCAAACAGGGAAAGGAAATTTGAGGGATCGACCAGACCCAAACGGTCTTGTAGAGTCTATCCCAACTCTTTACTTGTGGAATTGATCCCTGAGCAATCCCTTTGAGGAATTCTCTAACCAGTACAAAGGCCAAATCCTTAGGTCCCAAATTCATTTAGAACCCCATTATTGATAGTTTTCCTTTTTTGGGGGTAGAAGTAAGCATAAAAATTTGACAGGGGACAATTGTCAAACTCTACCCCAAAATATTCGGTCGGCTAGACCACCAGAGTCACAATTACCTAACATCCAAACAAGATACAATAATATACCATCATCCCTATATATCAAGGATATATCTGTATAGAGAAAATACAAGCATTCAATCTGACATTTTAAATTCAATTCTACAGAGTCTATGGAATACTTATCTATTACAGTCGATCACTGACCAATTGGCTATGAGTGTTCGCTTTTCATTCATTCTTAGCGCTCTGGCCACCCCTGTGCCAAGCCATGATATCACTAGGGAACTTGTGCATTTTCTCAGAGATTCTTTCTTTGTCACAACCTCTATGAGGTTTATTAGATGCTCCCTCAACATCAAGCTCACGACCTTCTTCTCAGGTCATGTTTTCTGCAAACTCTCAGAGATCCTTTCTCTTGTTCTCTCCTTTTAACTAGAACATCTAAATCCTTTTGTTCTTCTTCCGAACCCTAGAGCCTCGCACATTCTCCTCTTTTCTCTCTGCATATCCAGGTTGCACACCCCCCCCTCCCGTGGCATGGTCTCCTTCTTGTCTGCCTTCGTGTGTATTCTTGCACGCCTTTTTCCTCCCTAGGAAGGATTTTTGGACCTGTCCTCTCTCTTCTATCAGAAGGAACTCGGGTCAGTCTAGACTTGCAGGAAAACTTCCCTCTGTGGTATTTTGGGCTGACAGTTTTCTATCTCCTCAACCAGACCCTCCATGCTTCCACTCATTGGGGTAGTTGATTGTTCAACCACCAGTCCTTTGCTCATTAACTAATTTCTCCTTGGGATCAGGATGAAACTTATTATTTTAGCAAAGAGAATTTGGGTCATTTGACATAATGAACCCTCTCCATAGTTTCCTCACTCTTTCCTCTAGTGATATCATGGCTAGTGCTTCAAAGCTTCACCCCCACAGTTAGTTATTGGAAATATAAAAAATAATACATTTACATTGTTCACATGCCATAGCATGGTGATCATAATTAATGATTAATTACAAGCTGGGGGAAACATGGGTATTACAATCCCCTCCCCCTTAAAATGGAACACCTTCCTCGGTGTTCTTTCTCAGTAACACCTGTCATGCCTTTGTCATTCAACTGCTTCAAAAATCTTGATCCTCTTTCTTGATCACGTCCTTTCCAGACCCTTGGCCTTCGTCACCTGCCTTCAATAATCTTGGACAACAAGCATATTAATCACAATTTCATGCAAAAATATCTTACTGTTGTGCAAAATTCA
Source organism: Picea engelmannii (assembly GCA_009831015.1). NCBI lineage: Eukaryota > Viridiplantae > Streptophyta > Pinopsida > Pinales > Pinaceae > Picea > Picea engelmannii. The sequence goes on from ML827893.1 coordinate 13,948, forward strand.
AGAGGAAAGATTTCATAATCTAACGCAATATTTATCTGTGCATTTCGTGGATTTGCTTTCGTATGGTTGTTTTGTTATCTTAGCACACTTGTTTTCCTTGTCATACCCATTGTGTGCATGATCCCAATCAATAGTTTATAAGAATTATCAAAGTCTCCTCTTCCTTGCGGTCACTCACCCTCCAGGCTCAGGCTCGGGCTCAGGCATCCCCTTCTCTTCTATATAGTCCCTCGGGTGATCCGTCTTTCCTTGCCAAGGCTTTCTCGCACATGAATAGTTTTAAAGACTTCATTGAGCCTTACAGTCGAGGTGTCCCTCAGAATTTCTCTGCTGAGGAATCCCTCCAACTTGTGTTGCCACAACACAACATATTTTAGGGAGATCATGGCTTACCACAGGTCTCTCGTGTCTCAACAGTAAGATTTTCCATGCTTTCCATCTTGACAACCTTTTTTTTTTTTTTTCAAAATAAAAAAGGTTTTGGAACCTGTTATATTAGCAAAAAGGAGTATACAGTGACTGGTAATGACGCCAGCTGTCCCGCCTGAGCAGGAAACTAGGACAGCTGGGTCTCATGTGCCAGATGCAGTTCTATTATCAACATATACATATGGGTGCCCTGCCCGAGGGAAACCAGGGCTAATATGCTACCATGTTTCAAAAAAGAGACCATAATTAGACATAAGGAAACTAAACACTCTGACTAAACTAAGACAACAGAGATACTTCTAACCAGAAGCTATTTGCTCGTGCTCGCCCTGTCTTGCCTCTATTAACGCCAGCTCGCTGGAAGCGAGTACGCCTGCGTGCACCTTGGGCACTGCCGCTTCGGAAGGTTACGGGAGTGGGCTGCAAAGAGCATGTCCAACCGTTAGTCCATTCTGGCGAGACGAAAAGCTAGGTCGTCCATCAGACCTTGAAGCTCGAAAATGAGTGGTAGGTGCCATAGTTCAGAGAAGGAAGGCTGGTCCATTCCCCCGCTGCCATCAGAAGCCCGTGTGCTGAAGTCCCACGTTTCTCGTGTGCTGGAGTCCCCCTCTGGTCGGGTTGGAAGTCCTTCTGGCTCCTCCATCCCTGTGGTGTCGTTGGGAGGGGCTTCCTCTTCCACAATGCATGGTGGGAAGAGGTCCTCCGTGCTAGCGGCGCTGGGGTTCCACAGGGTGGCTCCGGGCTCGGGCTTGCTATCCTCTGCTCGTGCAATGGGAGGGTGGCTCTGCATAGCCTCCTCCAAGCTGATTTCTTCTACAATTGCCATGGGAGGCGACCAAGGTCGACGTTTGCGTCAGGCGGACGCCAATGCAAGTGCGCTCTCAAAGTTTCGCACGCGCTTGCGGCGGGATTCTGCTCTGTACCAGGCGGCCCCTCGGCGCGGTTTTCCTCTGAGCCTGGGCATGGTGGAGACCCTGGGAGGAGTCCGAATTGGCGGAGGTCGGAATTGCAGCTTGGCCACTCCTTTCTCAAGATTTGGTGGAGGTCAGAATTGCAGCTTGGACAGAGTGAGCGCTGGGAGGGGCCAATGCAGCTCTACCCCATCCCTTACCACGATAAAACACCAAACTGCCATGACCGCCATGGCCATTAACGCTGGGTAATTAGTGCTCTGTTGACTGGTACCTCTCCCTCGCGCAAGAGGGCTCATCAACCGGAGGTGGCTGGTGCAGGCCATGGCCTAGTTAATAGTCGGAGTGAGCTCGCCGGTTGATGCCATAAATGGGCGCCCCGACGGCCTCCCGCGTGTCCGCTTGTGCTCACGTGTCACCCCATCTGGGGGGAGCAGATCCCTGCTAGCTAAGGCTTGGCATCGCATGTAGATGTCTGAGCGTTCTGGGGCGTGGTCCACCCAGCAGGAGTATTCAACTTCCCTTTCGACTGCTTCATTTGCAAGGCAATCTGCGACTCGATTTTCCTCTCGCTTCACATGAGAGGGCACAATGCTGAGAGTGGGAGTGAGGAGGTTTTTGAAGTATTCTAGCATTCCTGAGAGGCACCATCTTGGTGAGATCTTAGAAGGCGGACTCCCATTTAGAATCTTGGTGATTAGATGAATGATGACCTGTGAGTCTCCTTCCAGGACGATATTGCGGTGGTCCTTCTCTAATATTGCTTGCAAACCTCTTAATAGGCATGTTAGCTCTGCAACATTATTTGTCGTGTCCCCTAGAAATCCTGCTAGCAGCCCCAGGATCTTTCCTTCTGAATCTCTGACCACTACTCCCCATCCTGCTGTGCTCGGGTTTCCTTTGGCTGCCCCATCAAAGTTGATTTTGATGAAGTGGCCATAGGAGGGGGACCAGGTGACGGGGCCGGTTTGGGTAGGTTTGTCGATCCTCCTGGATGAGTGATTGGAGGGGAGGGGTTGCCAATGTTGTAGTATGCACTGCTCATTAGGGGTACACTTTAGGTCCTCCATTTTCCAGGGGTGACACCTGATTGTTTCCTTGATTAACGAGCTGATTGTCTCCCATGTGTCCTCTGGCGGGGAGGCTTGCGAGTGGAAAATTCTTCTGTTTCTTTCCTTCCAGAGCTACCAGAGGATGAATCCTGGTAAAAGATGCCAAATGTGATTTAGGAGCGTGATTTGGAATGAGATGTTGTCCTAGTGTTCTATTGTATCATTTACATTGCTCCGGTGTTGCCCAGACTTGCGCATGATTTGCGCACTTTGATCCCATACGCTTTGGCTGTAGTAGCATCCATTGAAGAGACGTTCCTTGGTTTCTTCTTGCTGATGGCAGAGCACACAGAGGGAGGGTCCAATGAAGCCTCGTTTTCTGAGATTGTCCCAGGTTAAAACCCTATTGTGTACCACTAGCCATAGGAAGGTGGAGACCTTAGGCCAGAGAGCTGAATTCCAGACTTTGTTCCAAATGGGCTCTTTGTCTTCGAATTGGGGGTGGCTGTAGATGGCGTAGGCTTCCTTTATCATGAAGGTTCCAGCAGTGGAATACCCCCATCTCAAAATGTTCGGCCCTTCTCTCGCTGGAATTTTACGTCGTTTAGCTTGGGTGTGCCAGCTGCTTAGGCTGAGATTTTCAGGGACGCCAAGGTCTTGATGTGATAATTTCCATTGACGCCAGTGTGAGTGCTACCCTTGTGGTTTCCAAAGATCCTTGACTTTCAGGGAGGCTTGCGGGTCAATGGCTTCTCTAAGGGCTGCGAGGTCTTCTATTCCATTCAGTGGTTTGAATTGCTGCCAGGAGTCATGCCAAAGCATGGCGCTCTCCCCATCTCTGACTTCCCAGAAGGCATGGTTCTGAATCAGGGTGCGGTTTTTCCAAGCAGTGTTCCAGATGTTAGACCCTTGAATCTTTGCGTTGTGCCTAATCAGTTGATTGACAGGCGTTAGTGGGGCATATTTGTGCCTCCATATGCTGGCCCAGGCCACTGTAGGAACTTTCAGCCAGCGCCACCAGATTTTAGCTCCCATAACTTGATTAAGTTTCCCTGGATCCCGGAGGCCTAATCCTCCTTGACTTTTTGGCATGCAGATTTTGTCCCAGCTCACTAGGGCCCACTTTTTGTTTGGTTGGTGGCTGTGCCAGAGGAAATTGCGCTGTAGGTTTTTTATGGCTTTTATGACGTGTTTAGGAGCTGCTAGGACCGTGAAGAGATAGGCGGGGAGGGCCTGCAGGACAGACTTTAGAAGGACAAGCCGGGAGGCAATATTAAGGGGTCTGATGGTCCAATTGCTTAGTCTGTTGGAAATGGATAAGAGAAGGCTGTCCCGGGAGATAGATCTGGCAGCAGCACCCGTGAGAGGGATGCCTAGGTATTTGGACGGAAGGGAGCTCCTTGGTATGCCCAAAAGTCTGGAGATATGGGCTTGAACCGGGGCAGGGGTATTGAAGAAGTAGAGTTTGGACTTCTCCAGGTTTAGAGCCATGCCAGAGGCTTCCGTGAAGTCAGAGAGGATGGAGTTGAGTGTACTGGCTTCCCTAGCCGAGGGGGAGTTGAGAAGGAGCGTGTCATCAACGAATTGACTGTGGGAGAGGGCTGGCTGAAGATTGTGGAGAGGTAGACCTTTGAGAGAGCCATCTGTGATTGTCGTCGTGATGGATCTGCCTAGGCCCTCCACCATGAGTACGAATAGGAAGGGTGAGAGGGGATCTCCCTGACGGATGCCCCGAGAAGGGGAGAAGGGCCTGGATGGGACTCCATTGACTAGGATGGAGAAGAAGGTGGAGGAGATGAGATTGAGGATCCACTTGACCTAGCCCTGATCGAAGCCAAAGGAGTCAAGGATGGCCTTGAGATATTGCCAACTAGCTCTGTCAAAAGCTTTGGAGAGGTCTAGTTTTATTAACATACCTAGGGTTGTGGAGGTTTTAAGAGAGTGGATGACTTCATGCGCTAAAATGATGCTGTCCGTGATTTGCCTTCCTTCCACGTACCCAACTTGTTCTTTGGATATGACGTGCGTCAGGATGGGTTTCAGCCTGTTGGCTATGACCTTTGTGATGATTTTGTAGATAACATTGCAGAGTCCGATGGGCCTGAAGTGCTTGGGATTGGTGACTCGCTCTTCTTTTGGAATGAGAGTAAGGAAGGTCACGTTTAGGGCTGGAAGAACCACGCCATTAGTTCTCGATTCCTCTACCACTTCCCATACGTCTCTCCTTATCAGGTCCCAGCAATGATGGAAAAAGTCTGTGGTGAACCCATCCGGTCTCGGGGCCTTGCCTGGGGGCATGTCTTTTGCAGCCTGGTCCACTTCCTCCTGGGTGATGGGTCTTGTGAGGGCGGCATTTTGCTCCGAGGTTACTAAAGTCGATATGTGCCTTGTGATTCTCTGGATGGCTTCTATTCTATCCTCCTGGTTTTCTGTTAGGAGATCCCGATAGAAGTTGATTAGCTCTGTTTCTATTTTAGAGTGCTCTCTGACTATGTTGCCTTGGCCATCTTCTAAGTGGGTGATCCTGTTGACATGTCGTCGATGCATCACTGTCCTGTGAAAGAATTTGGTGTTCCGCTCCCCTTCCTTGAGCCATTGTACTCGAGATTTTTGTTTCCATAGAATTTCCTCCTGCTTTCGTCTTTCTTCTAGTTGCCCTCGGAGCCTTTCTTCCTCTTTCATAAGGTCGACGGTTCTGGATCCGGAGATAAAGGTTTTATGGATCGCCTCTAACTGTCTTTCTATGTCCCGAGTGCTGTGGAAAATGTCTCCGAAGCAGTTCTTGTTCCATTGCTTCAACAGCAGCTTGAAGTTCTTGAGTCTTTGCTGAAATCTGTACATGCTTGAGCCATGATCTATTTCTTCCTGCTCCCACCATTCCTTAGCTAGGTGTTGGAAGTCTGGATGAAGGAGCCAGAATTTCTCAAACCGGAAGGGCTTGAATTTGGGTGTGTCTTCAATGTTCATGCTAAGGACCAACGGCCAGTGATCTGAGCCAGCTCTTGGTAGGATGAGGCTTTCCAGCTGGGAGCCCGCCTCCATTAGTTCCTCAGAGACCAGGAAGCGGTCCAGTCGGCAGGCTATGTGCTGGGCGCCTGATCTGCGATTTGACCAAGTGAAGGTACCATTTCTATTCTCTATATCAACTAACTTAAGATGATCAATGAGAGTTTTGAACTTACCACTGTCTTGCTCCATCTTTTTGGTACCCCCTGTTTTTTCCCCTAGCGAAAGGATCATGTTGAAGTCTCCTCCTAGGATCTAGTTGCGTGTGGTCACTAGGGTTCTGATGAGTTCCAACCTCTGCATGAGTTTGTCCTTGTCTTGCTAACTGTGGGGGCCATAAACATTCGTGATGTCCCCCTCCTGGTTCGAGCCAATAATATTGAAGTGCACCGTTATTGTACCCATTGTTGAAAAGGGGTTGTGGATGCTGATGCTGGCGGGGTTCCATGTTAATTTTTTCAAAATCCCAACCCAGTTTCAGTCTCACTGATTTTTCAGCCAAATTTAAATGCCAAACTCAGTTTCAGCACTGTTTCAGCATATGTTACAACCTGGTGTTTCATCATCTACTCATAGCGGTGTTTCAGCATATACTCAGCACCGTGTTTCAGCATCTACTCACAGTGGTGTTTCATCATATACTCAGCACTGTGTTTCAACATCTACTCACAACGGTGTTTCAGCATATACTCAGCACTGTGTTTCAGCATCTACTCACAGCGGTGTTTCATCATATACTCAGCACTGTGTTTCAGCATCTACTCACAGCGGTGTTTCAGCATATGCTACAGCCTGGTGTTTCAGCATCTAAAAAACTTAACAGAAAATAAATTTCAGAACTGAAACATGAGGATTCTGAACATCGTTTTCAACGCAGAAATAAAATATCAACAATATGCAAAACTCAGAAAATATAGACACAAAGATATTCGGTCTAACTTCGACCCTGGAAAAACCCACAAGGGGAAAACCAGTTAGAGAGGGATTTGTATTATTTATGAGCTTCTGAGAAATTCTTTTACAGCATATTCATCTTCATATATTTACACAAACTTATCTGGACATTCCTGTAGCTTTGCTCCTCGATTTCTGAACCATAAATCCATACAACTGTACGGCTTCCCCAACAATTAATGTTGTACGGACTGTCTCAAAAATTGTGCCAAAACTTTGCTAAGACTGTACGGACTGTACGGAAATACACTCAGAAATATATTACAGCAGTTACCTCAATTTCTGTGTCAACAAATGTTGTATGGCAGCCTTGGAATGCATGCCAATACTCTCAGAAATTGCAGCTACTGTCCTCCTCAATTTCTGTGCACATTACATGCTATATGACCTCCACAAATCCGTACGGTACGGCCTGTTCTTCCTTGCTGTCTGAAATCCATACTTCTCTTTTCTTTGGGATGCATTCTCTCCTTCAACAAATGCTGTCTCTTTTCTCAGCTCGACCTCTCTCTTGCTCTCTCTTGTTCTCTCAACAAGAATGCTGCAACTTTCTTGTTCTTGGCATCTCACCAAGAACCTATTGGCATCTCACC
>ML827893.1:28058-49993 GCA_009831015.1 Picea engelmannii
TGTGATGTGTCAGTAAATCGGGCTTGGGTTGTGCTACAGAGCGTGCGCCGCGCAGGAGCTATGGTTGTTGGTGTCTGCTGCGCGCGGCTGAAGGATTAGGGTTTCCTCAGTCATTCGCCCCGTCCCATTTTTGAGGGTCCAGTTTCCTGTGTTTCCATCACTTGTTCTTCTCGTGTTTCTTATTAAGTGTATCAAACTACAAGGAATAACTATTAGTTCCATCTTGACAACCTTCACCTGTTCTCCCTAAACAGATTTTTTTTGTCTCACTTGTATCATAGGTATACAAAATTTATGAGATATTATCATCAATTTCAAATTCAGAATTTTCTTGCAAATCTATCACCCACATATTTCCAAATTCCACATTTATTTTCAGATTTGTTCCACACAGGAGTCAGATTCACAAGTATGGGACTTTCCCTCCCATATCAGTTTGGCTCAGCAGAAAATTAGTCTTCCTTATGGGCTTACAACACGACCATATCCCAGACAACACGACCATATCCCAGACCCCTTTTCTTCCTACAATTTCAACATTCCTCAGCCAAACAAATTGTTAGTTTTCATGCACATTATATTTTCAAAACTATGCATACTAACAGTCTAAGTCATTTCATTTATTCAAGGTTACAAGGCAAAAAGGAAATATCATTCTTTACGTATGCATCCTTTCAACATACCAAATTTTCTAAATGCAACTCAAATATTAATTGACTTTAATTAGTGTGCCAATATTCATGGCCACATCCATACCTAATGTATCCTTACATTGGGTTCAAGTTTGCCATACTTATGACAAGCACCTTTCTAGGTTGTGTTGGAGCTCAACCGACCTCTTCGCCATAGGTTTAATCATTCTCATTCACTCTTACAACATGACTATGCTTCCCGCTACAGGCTAATCACGATCCCAAATCACCACAAATGAAACTAAAAGTTTCTCTTAAATGCACCCAAGCATTCTTCCTTCATTAGTAACTAGGGTGCTAACATTCATGGCCACCCAAAATTCTCTTTTCTTTAGCACCTCTACAATTCAACTAGAGTATTGGAAGGTCCTCCTTCCTCAATGGAAAATCCATTGTTCGCCCTCTTATGCAAACATTCATTTCCTCAATGCATTTTGTGCAATGTGCTAACTATGAGCACCTTTATTCCCAATCTCCCTAGGTTGGTCATTGTACCCAAGGTACTCCTTACTCATGTATTTTCTTGCAAGGATTATAACTCATCCTTGAATGGCATAGACTTCCTCTCTCTATTATTCTGATTATTCTTTCTTGAATCTTACCCTGCTTGGGTAGCAATGGCATACCACAGTCACTCAAAATTATTTGCATATCAATAAGAAATGAAGATACTTTAGAGTGGATTTTTACCAAATCCCTCCATACCTTATGCCGCACATGCATGAACATTTTTATACCTGTTTCGACTGCTAGCACCTCTTTTCTGATTTTTACCTCATCAATAGTGCTCCATGGGGCTTCCAAAGTCCCTTGAACAATCTTTTAACAACAACCTTCTCATAGTCATCCTCTGCTTGAGGTTGTCCATCATTGGCAATTGTCTTTCTCAACAACTCCAATTTCTTTTGTACATGACATACATCACAAATATATTAGTTTTCATGTGAAATAAAAATGCATGTATCATAGCATTCCAATCAATAAAACATTTTTAGATATGTCCTACCATATCCTTATGCACTTCATCAGAGTGTCCTTAATGTTTTCATGAGTGCAACACAAACAATTCTCAATTGTTCTTACAATCATAAAACCATCATCATTTAACTGCAACTTGGTCTCTCATACCAGAAAAATACAATAACCAACTAGAAATGAATAAAAGAAATCTTGCCCCATTTTAAACCAACCCAAATGCTTAGAAAATCGACCAGAATTCTAAATTGGCCAAAAATTTAAAACTGCACATGAAAACCTGGGGGAAAGCAAGATTGCTTCCAAATTATCCTACTCCCTTGGGTTATGATTTTTTCACTTTGCTCCACCCCTTGAGGAAAATGTGTGTTACAAACTTTTTGGGTTAGTGGGTCACGACTCACGAGTCATTGTAAACTTTTTGGGTTAGTGGGTAACAGCTAAAGGAAATTTAGAAGTACATATTTTTTTTTATAGTGGCCAATTATAGGTCAGCAAAATTCAGTGGGAAAGTCAAGGCAGTTTTACTTTTTAGATATTGTGAAGATTTGTACCAAAATAACTATATTTCTCTTAAAGGGCTCACCGTTCTCTTAAAGGCCTGGATAACAAATATGGCCCCATTTTCTTTCTGCACTTAGGCTCTGTCCCTACCGTCGTCGTTTCTTATTGTGAGATGGCCAAGCACTTTCTTAAAACCCAGGTTCCATGGATCAATGTTTGCCAACCGACCTCCAACATCCGCTAGAAAATACATATTTTTCAATTATAACGATATGGCCTTCGCTCCGTATGGAGATCATTGGAGGCAAATGAGAAAAATATGCATGTTAGAATTGTTGACTTCCAAAAGAATCGATTCCTTCAAGCATTTGCGAGCGGAAGAATTGGCGTGAATGTAAGCAAGACCATCGCTACTCTCACCTCCAATATAGTTTGGCGGATACTGGCGAGCAAGAAATTTAGTGATGATGATTTGAGTGGCGATTTCAAAGTTTTTAAAGATTTATTAACAGAGGTGACAACTACGGTGGGAGATTTTAACATCAAAGACTTTATTCCTTATTTGGATTGGCTTGATTTGCAAGGTATCAAGGGGCGCATGAAGGAAGTGTGTGGGTTGACAAATCCAAGGCAAGTTCCGTTGTGTGCTTATCCAAGATTAGCCCCGTCATTTTTATTATGCATATTAATCACTATAAGACTATTTTTTGCTGTCTTGCAAATATCCAATTCTCTGATGTGATATGATTTTGTGAAATCACTCTAATTGTCATTACTGTCTCCATGTTTACTACTTAAAGCAGGAGAAAAAAAAATATCGAAAAAAACCAAAGTAGGGTTTTGGTAAAAGTTTGTTCAGAGGCAAAACTCAAATATTCTTTGTTTAAATTTTAATGAATTTTGAAATTAAGCTATTTTACAGATTCATATTGATTTTTTTTTTTTCATTTGGTGAAAGCAGTTTCTGTGATATTCAATTAAATCAAAGGAAACTTTCTATTACATATAGGAAAATTGTTATCCCTCGTAGAGAGGATAACAATCATTCCTCACAAACATCCAAACCATACCCAATTAACACTTGATTAATGTTAACTTTAAGTATATAACTTACTTTTACACTTGAGATTTCTAATACCTTATTTATATTTATAAAAAGTTCCAATACAAATTCTATTTATTTTTCATCACAACTACTCAATGCATAATAAATATTACCATTTCCTTTTTAACAAGGTGTGCAAAAACAAATAGCAAAGAGCACACCATCATATAATACTTCTACAAATTAAAGTTAATATTGAATAATAATCTTCATTTACAATTTATATGCTAGTTTATTATAAACTTTATAAACTTATGCAATAATGGGATTGAATAATAATCTTCATATGCAAATTATATGTTAGTTTACTATAAACTTATACAATAATAAGATGACAAAGCAGGGAGGCGGAGGCACGTGTAGGTGGGATTATTTTAGATCCAAGTGCGAGTGGGATTATTTTAGATCCAGGAGGAAATACATTGTCTCAGTTTGCATGGGGTTTAGGGACTATGACCAACAACTTAGTCAAAGCTTATGTGCTCTATTTTGGTCTCAAACTTGCAAGAGATTGTCAAGTCCATAAACTCATGGTCTTGGGCCATTCGATGATCATAATCATCGTGGTCATCAACAACCACCCTCCAAGAAACAATATCCTATGGAGAATTCTACAAAGAATCTCAATTATGGCCAAGGGATTTGAAATTCTCAACCTCCATCATATTAAGAGAAGTCTTAATCTTATAGCTCATATCAAAGCCAAAGAGGATTCTAGGAAATCACAAGGGGAATTAAATTTAAATAATGAGAGGATCTTACTCCCCATTCTCTAAACTCCAAGCCATGACACATCTTGGAGTGAAATAGTACCTCAGGGAACTTTCAAATTTGTGAAGGGTGATCATAACAACACATGGAGTTATGAGACTTGTGCGATGTCCTCTCCCGGTCTGCACGATTCAAGGTTCATAGCTGGGATCGATATGACAAACATTCTTTCCCTTTCAGAGCTGAAACCCTCTAGTTCAATAAATTTAGATCCCTTTGTTTCACTGAAAGTTAGTTTGAATTTGAATCCTTGCCCTCATCTTCAAGTTATTCCAGGAAACTCAGTGAAAGAAAGCCAGATGTAGTCAAAGGTTTTGCATGGAGCCTTGCTCCAATTCCCACTACGTATTAGCAGGTCTATTTTTGTTCTTCCTTCTACCTGCAAACATATTGATGATGATTTATTTGTTTACTATACTCCATGTCTTCCATACACGGTTTTAATTATCAATTGGAGTAGCTACAAGGCTCACACTTAAGGATTTCTTATGAAACCCTCGGCAAGGGACCTCAAGAACAATAGAAGCCATGAAGCAACAGTTCTCTAGCGGCTTATGGATAAACTCCAAGAGATGGAATTGATGCTGGTTAGGATTACTAATCGTATGGAAGAAAGATTCAGTTTCTTTGAAGCAAGTTTGTCCTATCTAGCGAGGAGAATGGACAATATGGAGGTTTTTGTTTAGAAAATTTGTGACCTTGGGCCAGCACAACATTCAACCTCAGACTCTGTCAACCTTGGAAGAAATACTTCAAATGATGGTGAAGCTAAGAACCACCAAGGAAGCTCTAGTAGAGGAACAATGGCAATGGACACATAAGAAGATCCCCCAAACCCTCTGCAGAACTCAACTCTGAAATGCAAGACACAACTTCTAATATGTCTTAATTTTTTTAAAAAGTTTGGTGGTACCTGGGCAATTTTTTAAAGATGTTTGTACAATTCAAAATTGTAAAAAATTACAGTAAACAAACTACTATATACCTACTATGTAATCCTTTTTAACGTTGTTACTCATCCCTTTAAAACAAAAAAAATTATAAACTTATACAATAATAATAAGATGACAAAGGGAGCTTTATTGTAAGTTATGTTTTTAGGATAATAAAGTAAATTATTATTATGTTTTTAATCATTGAATTATGTAATATACTATAAATTAATATAAAAATAAATAAAAATCATTTTAAAAGTAATACAAATTGATAACTAAAATAAAAATCTTTGTTATAATGTTTTTTTAAATCTTAATGTATAATTTTTTCTTCAATAAAAAAAAAAATATAATAAAAAAAATGTTATATTAGTTTATTGTTTCTGAAGATGGATAAAAGATGTAACATTATTTCACTATTCCTCCATCTTTTGACTTCCACCTTTACCTATTGTTTCATCTAATACGGGTGTTAGAAATACATTCTTTTATGGGTGTTTGGAATTTGGAATAAGTGTTTTTATGGATTCTGTTGGCGACGGAAGTCACTCCTGGATTGATTGCAGGAGCAGAGCCCGACGCCCATCAGTTTTATGTCACGATAGTTTTTAATGGGTGATCAAATGGATAGAGACTCGGGAAGATATCACTCAAACTCAGGGACTGGGTCTGGCATGCGAGGAACAAAGTAGGTCTTGATCTAACTTCAGTCAGTGGGTTGATTTGAAAATGAGTAGGTTGAAGACTTGGTGAGAAGAGTGGACAAACTACCTCAGGCAACAGGCCTTTCAATAATTTGTAGAAGAAAAACTCTGAATGTGAGATCCTCTGGTTCAGAGTTTCGAGAAACTGAAAGGGGGAACTTAACTGGATTCTCCAATTCCAAGTCGTTCAGTGCTAAGAAAATCAAAGGGACCGATTAGAAACAATGCAACTGTTACAGTGATCAAACTCTACATCATCCTATAACAGTTACAACTCGACTGGATTCTCCAATTTCGAGCCGTTCTAATACAGTGTAGACAAAAACGCGAAAGAAAAACTAACATTCATCAGACAAGAAGTCTCAAGAGTCCAGACATAACCAGGAAAATAGTGCTTCATTAAAGTTTACCACCGGGAGCCTTGCTCAACCATCGATAGATTACAAAATACAAAGGCTGAGTTTATATACTCAGAGAAAATCGCCCAACATCGGTGGACTCAGTCCTCCGAGGCTTGGTGTTCCTTCAGCCAAATTCGGGCGGGTATTCTTTGTCAGACGCCCCCCTTAACTGCGCATGGCTCTTGGAAGGGGAGTAGCTGAGCCATTAAGTGCTGAGCTAGCGTGTGCAAACCTCCTCTGGCTGGTCGAGGACTCGACATGGCCTCTTCAGAAAAACGGGTACACAGGGCCCTCTCGAGCAGACCGCTTGCCAGATTATCCATACTTTACACTTAATGCCTGAGGAGAGGTTTCAACTACCTCTTCTCACCTTCATTTACTCCAGGCGAAAAACCAGGATCGAGGTTGAATCAAATGGCGCATGGAGATCACGATGATTCTCTCGACGACTAGACTCGACGCCTTTGGCCCCCTTTTTGCATAGCTTCTTCCTTTCCCAAGTGACCACGGGCTATGACCCTGAGTCTATTCCCAAAGCGCTTTCGGCGTTCGCGAATAGAAAGAGTTAATCCTTGCTTATTCACAGCTCCGATGAGTGAAACGCCGAGATGGCTCAATCGGGCGCCGCGCGTGTCTCCCAGATCCGATGGTCCTGAAATTACTTGGTGATGTCGTGGGCCCGAGTCCTGGACGCTCCCGGCACCTCGCGCATCAGGAATCTGATGGAGTTGTTTCTGCCCCTTAGAATCGCGATGGGCGAAAAGGCAAGGAGCCTAATCGTGCACTAGGTGTCCCCTTTGGATAAACGGCTGAGACTGCTTCACAATGCTGTGGGCCCGACTCTGGGTGCTTTTGGCACTCCGAGGTTCTGGGTTTCGAGATGTGAGAAGACGAGGGACTTTCACCCTTCGAACTCCCAAGTACCGATATGCCGACTAGATCTCGCACTATGTGTCGCTGGATTGGACGACCCAGATTCAACCATGAAGAATAAGCGATTTCTCTGACGTTATATATCGTTTAACTTGGAAGCCCCGATATCCCGATGACCATTGATCTGCCCTTATAGATGAATCTGGACCATCGACGACATATCTTCGCCCTCTTACGTACTTGGAAGCCTTAAAACGAGATTTTTCAATGCTGCTCTCGGGCGCTTCTAGTGCATCTTACAGACCCGAACGCTCTTGTGCCTAGGACAAGAAATGTCGCTAACATTAGGCTCCATGGGGGATAGAATCATCCCTGCGATGCTCTAAGGACTATTTTTACAGATTCAGTGCCTTGCTGTTGGGCTATGGAGTCATTTATTAAGCCGAAAATAGAAAACAGAAAACAATATTTACAAAACAAAAGAAGCTGCTTGCGGCTTACAAAAAACATTTTTTTAGGAAATGCCCATTCACTGGGCCATCAAAAAATTCTTCGCCTTCCAAATCCTGCAACCTGTAGGTGTTGTTTGAAAATACCTCAGAGATCTTGAGAGGACCAAACCAGAGGGAATCAAATTTACTGTGTTTTCCCCTATCCTGCCTGGGCGCATCCCATTTGAGCACCAGATCACCCAGCTCAAAAACTTTCTTTTTTCTCTTTCTGTCAAAGGTTTGCTTGATCTTCTGCTGATGATGGTAGGCCCTGCTCATGGCTTGTTTTTCCATGATTTCATACCTGATCTCTACATCTCTTAATGCCTTACTGAAAAAGGCAATGGGTTGTTCTCACCCCTCCTCATTTTTTTGCAACAAGACTGTTGCTACTGTATCGAAAGAAGCAAAAGAAAAAATTAGGAACTCTTTGGAATAGTCGGGACTGATCAGCACCGGTGCCTCAATCAATGCCCTTTTTATTTGGATAAAAGATTCCCTGGGTTCAGCGGTCCATTTCACTTCGTTTCCCTTCCTGAGCATGGTTGTAATGTGTTTCACCAACTCAGCAAAATTTGAGACGAATCTCTTCAAGAAATTAATCTTCCCTAAGAAGGCCTGAACTTCTTTCTTGGATATAGGAAGTGACAGGGTTTGAATTGCCTCTACCCTACTTGGATCAATCCTCACCCCTTCTTCTGATACTATATGGCCTAATAGCTTCCCCTCCTTCATAGCAAACAAAGATTTTCTGGGATTTAAGGATAGGCCATACCTCCGACACTTCAAAAAAACTTTTCTCAGATGACCGCAGTGCTCTTTGTCAGACATGGAGAAGACTGTTATGTCATCCAGATAGATCACCACAAACTTATCTTTCTCCCCGATGAAAGCTATGTCCATGGCTCGCTGAAAAGTTTCCCCTGCATTCATCAACCCAAAAGGCATTTTGGCATGCATGAACATGCCCCAAGGAGTGGTGAAGGTCATTTTTTCTCTTTCCTCGGGTCTGACTGATATCTGATTATAGCCAGAAAAACCATCAATCGATATCCTGGATGCACCAGTTACCCTCTGCAGTATTTGTTCCATATTGGGCAGGGGGTAATTGTCTTTCCGTGAGCTCCTGTTCAGGTTCTTGAAATCGACAGAGAGTCTGATTTCTCCACTTTTCTTCCTTACTGGGACCAAATTGGCCACCCATTCGGAATATCTCAAGGGGACGATGATTCGAGCATCTAGCAATTTCTTCACTTCTTTCTCCATGACAGGTAGCAACATGGGATTTATCTGTCTCAGCTTCTGCCGGAATGGCTTAGCCTCTTCTTTCAGTGGGATCTTGTGCTCAATGACGGAGGTGTCGTAAGGCTTGAGGTCTTCATAGGCCCATGCAAACACGTCAGCGAATTCCTTTAATAACTCAGTATATTTCGTTCTCTACTCACTGGTCAGGCTGCTCGATAATTTGATAAACTTAGGCTCCTCTTGTGTGCCAATGTTGCATTCGGCTGTATCGACATCTTTATTTGAAACACCACCCTTTACTGCCACATCATTTTTGTCGAACAACCTTTCTAGAGGGACTAGTCCCTTTGGAATGTGATTTCTAGGCGGCTGGATAATCTGGTGATTAATGATTTTATTCATGAATACCTCAGAGGGAGGGTCACCTTCGGGATCAAGATCTTGATCGATGTGCAATGCCGAAAACTCATCGACGGACTGAAGAAATTTTTTAATTTGAAGATCGTCCTCGAATACCTCCCAATGCTTTACATTGTCCGGGATGGATGGCCTATATATTATTTCGACCTCGCCATGGATCTTCGACGGCAGAGGGATCCTGAAAAGACTAGCCGAGACTGCTAAGGAGTCGGTCGAGGCATTTTCTTCCCTTGGGATAAAAGTAATGTTGAAAGCTGAGAAGAAATTATCAATCAGGTCCCATACCTCGTTTCTGTAACTCCTGAGCCGAGGATGCTTGGCCCGATAAACGTTCCTGACATGTTGGATTATCAATTATGCATCTTCGAACACTGACACCTCTTCAATTCCCATTTCTTTTGCAGCCCTCATACCCAAAACAAGAGCTTCATATTTCGCCACATTGTTGGTAGTTTCAAATTCCAGCTTGTATGACAGAGATATGGTCTCTTGGCAGGACGATATGAAAATCACTCCAGTGCCCGCGCCTATACTGGAGGAAGCTCCGTCAAAGAACATCTTCCAAACAGAGGTGGTCGGAGGAGGTATCTGCAGATTAAGAATGGGCTGCTTTCTGATCTGTAAAGGGACCTCGGGAGCTCCAGTGATCTGTAACAAACTAGACCCTAAATCAGTGTCAAGTGCAAAGATGGGGTGATTAGTGGGATTTGCTTCATCACTGACAATATAGGCTAGCTGAGCTTCTCTGTACAACCTCCTGTGTTCCCCTCCAAAAACTGGAATGGTGGCGTATGTGAGATTCATCTGTAACATTCCTCCAAGTCTTTTAATCCAAGACCTTGACAACAACATGCCAAACTTGGGGGGAACATCAGCTACCACAATATCCATGACCACACTTTTCATGGGCAGCTGAAACAAAGAAACCACCAGGTCTTTGATGACACCTAGACATTGGACTCTCCTTGAATCGAAAGAATACAAATCATGATAAGCTTTTGTCACCTCCAATCCCAACTCTTCCATTACTATTTTGGGCATAAGGTTATGGGAAGCTCCTGAGTCCATGAGGCAATTATGCAACACTTTATCGTGTATGTTCAGGGAGGTGTAGAAGGGAGGGGATGAATCATCTCTGTATTCCACCATGGGACCTAGGATGACAACTGGTTTCTCATCTTGAAGGTTCACTGAGTCAGAGGGAGGCTGGGGGGACTCAGATTGCAGCAACTTGGAGAGGGATCTTTTGAAGTCCTCATTTTTAACTAGCTCTGAGAGGGGAACGAGAATTTTGATATTTTGAATTTCATGCTCAAAATTAAAGGAGGAAATCGTCTTAGGAGCTTCCCTTACCTCAGATACAGGTTCTTTGACTGCCGGTGAAGCATTCTGAGCTTTCTTTTCTTTAGTTGTGATTGTTGCAGACTTAGTAGGGCCTTCTGCTATGAGGGGTTGGTCTTGGCTGTCAAAGTCTCCTTCTTTCTTTATTGACCTAAGATTGTATCTGTTATAGGTGTGAACAACCTTTTCTCCTTTACCTAAATCATGAATTTGAATGTTCATCAGGGATTCTTCATATGCAGACTGAGTCAAATGGGGAAAAGGAGGAGCTTCTTCAACACAGTGAATTTCAAGATCAAACTCGTCTATCTCCTCCCGTCCCTCATGAGTAACCAAGTTATTTTGGAGAGGGGTTTGGATCCTTTGATCTTCCCTGTCTTTCCCCTTTGGTTCCCTTGGGAAGGCCTGTAATCCATTGTTATTAGGTCTCCTGAAACCTCTACCATCAACATTCTGGGGATTTATGTACATGGGATTCCCTTCTAACTCCCACCTTTCCATTCTAGCAGAAAGTGACTTGAGTACCCTAGTTGTCTCATCTGTCTGAAGGGGCAGGGGAGAGGAACTGGATGAGGACGCTTCAGGCCTCTGCCTGGATATGTTTCTACCAGCAGCGTTCCTGAGTCGGTCAACAACCAATATATTAGATTCTACCTCCACGGATGCATCCTGCATATGGGCCAGAGTAGTGGCTCTTCTTTCCCTCAACAGGAGGCATAAATCAGGATCAAAGGCGCTAGCATAAGTGATCTTTGCAGAGGCTTTGGAGGGTTTTATCTCAGTAGGGATTTTGTTGTACATTTTATTAAATCTCTTCGATAAATCGGA
Organism: Picea engelmannii; assembly: GCA_009831015.1. Classification (NCBI taxonomy): domain Eukaryota; kingdom Viridiplantae; phylum Streptophyta; class Pinopsida; order Pinales; family Pinaceae; genus Picea; species Picea engelmannii. The sequence continues at coordinate 39,344 of ML827893.1, forward strand.
GACATACTCTCCTTCTTTTCTCTTCAAAGACCCAAACTTTGTCATGTAATACATGAAGTCTTTTTTATCTCCCCACTGTCTTAAAAAGGAATTATCTAAAGCTTCGATCCCATCAATAGATCTAGGAGGCAGGGCCTTAAACCATTTTCTAGCCTCGCCTTGGAGACTATGGACAAAAATCCTCATCCATACGTCTGCATGCATGATGTTATTATCATCTGTGAAACTGTAAAAGGCTTCTAGGTGCTCTTCTGCAGTTATGTCCCCCTCACCTGTGAACCTGGGTAGCTATTTGATGTAACCATCTGCTGGGAGGGCGTTGAGAGGCTGCGGTAGCACGAGGGGAGCATACCTAGCAGCTATAATGGCCTCCATTCTATTCATAGGGGGATTTGCTCCTGCCATAGGGATATTGTGTGGAGGAGAACTCGGAAGAGAAGGATCCCGAAAAGGGGATACTGGGGATGAGCTTCTAAGGGGAGTGGGAAACAATAGGGGATTTAGAGAGAAGGCTAGCGAGCTTAAGTCGACTGATATTTCCTTTCGCGCAGAAGCGACAATAGTAACAAGAGGGGAAGCAATAAAGCCAGGAGTGGGGAAATATTCTGTGGTCCTGGGTCTACGCCGAGGTACAGCTTCAGGAGAAATGGGAGTGACAAGGATTTCTCCCTCTAATCCCAGACCAGGGGGGGAAACCTCAACAGGAACACTCCCGAAATTCAGGAAACGAGAAACTTCAGAAAGTGGCCTGCTAGGAAACTGAGGAGGAGAAAATGGAGTTCTTACAGAAGGAGATGGCAGATTACCTGGTTCGGCGGCGACAACTTCTCCTTCAGAGACCTTTCCTTTTCCAAGGACCACCTCCCGATCAGTCTCAGGTGTAGCTAGAGGCAGCTATGGATGGGACCACGTGTGTCTGCCTCTAAAAGCCACAATTGACACGGCAGGTTCGCCACAGTGGAGTCATTACAATGGAGTCGCCAGGTGCACAGTAGCAATCTTCGAGGGCTCTGATGCCTGATGCACCTTAAGAATCAGAAGCTCAATGTCGTTCAATCCCAGGGAATATTTTCAACTTCATCCCCGACAACGGCGCCAGAAATGTTGGCGACGGAAGTCACTCCTGGATTGCTTGCAGGAGCAGAGCCCGATGCCCATCAGTTTTATGTCACGGTAGTTTTTAATGGGTGATCAAATGGATAGAGACTCGGGAAGATATCACTCAAACTCAGGGACTGTGTCCGGCATGCGAGGAACAAAGGAGGTCTTGATCTAACTTCAGTCAATGGGTTGATTTGAAAATGAGCAGGTTGAAGACTTGGTGAGAAGAGTGGACAAACTACCTCAGGTAACAGGCCTTTCAGTAATTTGTAGAAGAAAAACTCTGAATGTGAGATCCTCTGGTTCAGAGTTTCGAGAAACTAAAAGGGGGAACTTAACTGGATTCTCCAATTCCAAGTCCTTCAGTGCTAAGAAAATCACAGGGACCGATTAGAAACAATGCAACTGTTACAGTGATCAAACTCTACATCATTCTATAACAGTTACAACTCGACTAGATTCTCCAATTCTGAGTCGTTCTAATATAGTGTAGACAAAGACGCGAAAGAAAAACTAACATTCATCAGACAAGAAGTCTCAAGAGTCCAGACATAACCAGGAAAACAATGCTTCATTAAAGTTTACCACCGGGAGCCTTGCTCAACCATCGATAGATTACAAAATACAAAGGCTGAGTTTATATACTCAGAGAAAATCGCCCAACATCGGCGGACTCAGTCCTCCAAGGCTTGGTGTTCCTTCAGCCAAATTCGGGCGGGTATTCTTTGTCAGACGCCCCCCTTAACTGCGCATGGCTCCTACAAGGGGAGTAGCTGAGCCATTAAGTGTCGAGCTAGCGTGTGCAGACCTCCTCTGGCTAGTCGAGGACTCGGCATGGCCTCTTCAGAAAAATGGGTACACAGGGCCCTCTCGAGCAGACCGCTTGCCAGATTATCCATACTTTACACTTAATGCCTGAGGAGAGGTTTCAACTACCTCTTCTCACCTTCATTTACTCCAGGGAAAAAACCAGGATCGAGGTTGAATCAAATGGCACATGGAGATCACGATGATTCTCTCGACGACTAGACTTGACGCCTTTGGCCCCCTTTTTGCACAGCTTCTTCCTTTCCCAAGTGACCACGGGCTGTGACCCTGAGTCTATTCCCAAAGCGCTTTCGGCGTTCGCGAATAGAAAGAGTTAATCCTTTCTTATTCACAGCTCCGATGAGCGAAACGTCGAGATGGCTCAATCGGGCGCCGCGCGTCTCTCCCAGATCCGATGGTCCTGAACTTACTTGGTGATTTCGTGGGCCCGGGTCTTGGACGCTCCCGGCACCTCACGCATCGGGAATCTAATGGAGTTGTTTCTGCGCCTTGGAATCGCGATGGGTGAAAAGGCGAGGAGCCTAATCGTGCACCAGGTGTCCCCTTTGGACAAACGACTGAGACTGCTTCACAATGTTGTGGGCCTGACTCTGGGTGCTTTCGGCACTCCGGGGTTCAGGGTTTCGAGATGTGAGAAGACGAGGGACTTTCACCCTTCGAACTCCCTAGTATCGATATGCTGACTAGATCTCGCACTATGTGTCGCTGGATCGGATGACCCAGATTCAACCATGAAGAATAGGCGCTTTCTCTGACGCTATATATCATTTAACTTGGAAGCCCCGATATCCCGATGACCGTTGATCTGCCCTTATAGATGAATCTGGACCGTCGACGACATATCTTCGCCCTCTTAGGTACTTGGAAGCCTTAAAACGAGATTTTTCAATGCTGCTCTCGGGTGCTTCTAGTGCATCTTACAGACCCAAACACTCTTGCGCCTAGGACAAGAAATGTCACTAACAGATTCTGATTTCCACCTTTACCTATTGTTTCATCTAATATGGGTAATAGAAATACATTCTTTTTATGGGTGTTTGGAATTTGGAATAAGTGTTTTTATGGATGTTTGGAATAAGTGCTTTTATGGAGTTGAGATATGAAGTGAGCATTGAGGATTCAGTAAATGTTTTAAAGACACGCTAAATAGTATAATCTTAATTCATATTTGTGGATTAATTATGTAAGCACTAGGTTTTAGATGTTAATAAATAATAATGTTTAATTTTCATTGTTTGTAATAAAAAAAATGTAAAAATGAAATAATAATTATTGTAAGTAGCATATTTAGATGAAGTTCAAATTTAATAGGTAGAAATTGCATTCCTTGTGAATTGACGTAGTGCATTTATGAAGTTAACTTATGAAAAATAGTTAATAAATCACAAAAATCTTTGCTGGCGTGCAAAATGTGAAAAAAAGAGATGATTGTAATTTCATAACAAAAATTCACCACAAATATAGTGATGCACTCTAGAAATATGTTGTTAATCAAATAAGATTCTCATACAAACCTTTTATTTTCAAACTCTGCCGATTTTCTTTTGAGAACTCAAAGAACATTAACCACTTTTGGATCCAAAATGTGCTCTAGCAGCTTGCCTTGTGTTGAATACATTCTATTCCACATATTTTGATAACACAATTACTATATCCTTCACCTCTAAAGGCTATTGAGACTTGAAGAACAAACTTTCTTTTGAGATATACACCAACATCAACTAACTCTGTTCCAAATTGTGCTCTAGCAGCTCACCTTGTGTTGAATACTACCTATTGTGCATAGTAAGATGATGCAGACAACATAATTACTCTATCCTCCACCCAAGAAGTGTATGAAGAAAGATATGATTAGGAAGGTTAAATTACAATTAGCCAAAACAACTTCTAAAATAGCCAAGTCAGCTCTGTGTAATAGATTCAAGTCAACTAAGAGTGTCCAAGGTATAATCTTGTCCACAAAGTATGTTTACATCATATTTCCATAAAAACAAGTCAAACTGATATGAACTTATGCAAAACCCTATCTCCATGGTGAAGTTTACTCTATAATTACACCAATAGGCGTACAACTATTGGAAATGGCCAAAATTAATGGGCTTTTAATCATAGATGAGATTTTAATGTATATTATTTCATATGCTCTATATATTCTTCGTTGTCACATTAAATGAAAGGTTGTGATTTCAAGCATTAACTTCATGGCATGACAAAATATGTTCCTTCATCATTTAAAAAAGGTGATTAAGGTGCTTAGCATAACAATGACTATTAACTTTAAATTAAGGTGTTTTATTGCATTTGGGTTTTTTTATTGTGATTTTTTTTTAGTGCATTTAGGTTTTTACTGATGCGTCATCCGTTTCTTTTTACCAGGTGTCCATTCATACATGAGTGGGGAATTTTTGTTGAGTGCTCCACCTTCTTTACCAGCTACATGTGTTTTTAGTTGCTTTCTCTACATGCCAGTGCACCATTGGTGTGTGCTCCACCTTTTTTACAAGTTGTACTCTCCATGTGTTTTTACTTGCTCGTTGTGCATGTCGACGCGTACTAGGTGTTCCCTCCTGTGTTTTTACTTTCTCATTTTGTGCGTGTGTGGAGAATTATTTTCTTTACTCTGCCTAGATTTTTACTCTCTCACTGTGCACTGTAGGAATTATGAGTAGCGGAGCAACAAATAATAACACACAAAAATCATCATAAGAACAAAAATATGCACACAAAACTCACATACTCATTAATGTACAAAATAATGATACATCTCTCTTACACACAATACATTCGTGAGGCCTCATAATATAGCATTGAGGTTCTCATAACGAGATGTCAAATATAGCATAACAATCTCCACAATATCTCCAAGAATATCTCCATCCCTAACTTCACTCATTGTCCTCATCTTTGATCATACGTAGACTTCTAGAATAAGTCTACTTACATTTATAATAATTTCATCATTTAATTATCACAAGTATGAATTATTCCTTCATACTCCCCCTTATTGAATACTTGTGATTCAAACCAGATATCTGAGTTGTCTTCATTTGTGTCTTTTGTATTTTGCATCACCTTTAGTCTTATGCATCCTCTCTGCATCATTTTCATTCTTCCTCATTTGGATTTGTTTCTTCATTTGACGTTGTCTTCTTGAGCTATATTTGAGTCAATCATATGAACTGCATCATCTTCATATAAAGGATTTCTATCCTACCCTTGACCTTACCATGGGTTTTCTACGACTTACCCTCAACCAATACATCATAGCCTGGGTTTTCTCAGCTTACCCATAACAATTACAAACTCGATCTGGTTTCGCATTGTCACGAACCATTCATTACATCAAGTGGTTTCAACTGACCACAAACTTACATCTGACATTACAAAGTGGTTTTTGGGTTACCACGAACCAATAAAATGACTCAAAACAATGACTCAATAAACTAACAACTCTTTCTTAAACATGTACAACTGAATTTAATAACAACTGACCTTTGGGGGACCAACTAACTCATGAACTTTATATGGGAGATATTTTCGTACATTTGAACACTCCAACATGTAAAATCCTTTCAACATGAACATAACATTTTTCCATTCAAGGACATCTATCCATCCACATTGTACTTGTATATGAGGCTTTGAAATTTGTTTGTCCCAACACTTTTGATAATCATGATTTTTAAGACCACAAATACTACATGGATATAAATTCCAACATTTTTCTTTGGCATGTCTTGTTCTTCCACATTGACTGCAACATTCTTTCTTCTTCTACTCATTATTTTTTACTTGGTTGGATGTTGTGGTTGTTGCACCAAGTTCATTGCTTCTGCTGCTACTTGTAGATAATTCATTTGTTGTCGATGATTCAACTTTCACAAATTTTTTGTCACCATTTCTTGTGTTGCCTTCATAACCAAGGCCTTCATTTCTTGGTCTTACGTATACTTGTATGGGCTTCTGAATACCTTGAGAATTTTTTCTTAAACCTTTACCATCATAACCCATTTTATTCAAAAGTTTTGAAACTATTCCTTTAGTATGTTTTTCAAAGAAACCTATTTCAACATCATCACTATCATCAAGATCATCATCATTTTGAGAAACATCATTTGGAACATCATTTGGAGTCTCCGAACATGAGAGAGATATATGTACATCAACATTATTATTATCAACCAGAAAACAAGAATCACCCGAACTATCAATCTTCTGAATCAAGTCACTAGTATCACACATTACATCACAATTTACTTTTTCTTGTTGCAGTTGTTTGAATTCATTTGTGAGTGCTGACAATACATTCTCCTTTACCAATAGTTCTTGGTGTAGTGATTCTATCGATTTGTCCTTTTGATCTTCGATTTTAAAATATCACCCATAAATTTATCTAATGATGTCAATTTTTCTTCTAGTGTGTGAATGTGTTTTTTAACAGAGCAAACAAATTCATGATAGAGTTCATTGTCTCGTTTCCTAAATTCTGCAACTTTTCCAATTATTGAATGATTTTCTTTTTGTAATCTATCTATTTCTTGCAAAGCATCTTCAAGGTCTTGTTGTAATAATTCAATTTATTGATTAGTTGTTTGAAGTATTTTCCCTCATTTTCCCATTATCAATTGTGGAATCATGCTCACTTGTTGAAGAATAAACACAATAACCAGGGTGTTGGGTACAACCAATCATGCACCCTTTTTCAAACAACAACAACAATATTTGGGTTTCGGGTACCACCGAACATGCACCCAAAAAAATTCCACTATAGCAACACTTGAAACTTTGTTCTCAAATAGAAACTTTTACAAGACTTCAATGACAATTTCACCTTTTAACTTCAATGATGTTCTTTGAATTTGAATCCTTAACTTTAACATCAACCTTCACTTTACTTTGACTCTAGACTCTCAACATCACTTAAACATTGACTCATCACACCCAAAATCTTCTAATCACACTTGCATTTGATGCTCAATGTTTGACTTGATTCAACACTATCAATTTTTCAAGATTTCATAACATAAGAAAGACTTCAACTTGATTCGATCTTCACCTCTTAATAACTTCATTGACTTTCAACTTGACTTAGACTCAATAAATCACCCTTTCACTCTCAACCTTTTATCACTTAACTTACAGACATGGACTCAATAAATCACCCTTTCACATTTATGCTCATCCAATCTACAATTTATTACAATGACAATGTGTCCATATGCCCATTACAAAAATATATCCATAGACTCAAACCTTACTTTGTTCTATCTATGGTTGTACACAACCTCATTTTATCTCAGTGCACCAATTTGACAGCCTATTTGTTTAGGCATGCCATTAAAACCTTAATAAATCATAGTCTCATACAGTGTCAGAGTATTCATATCCTTCATGATACTAATTCATAGTTTAGACATGATAATCATCGTTTCATAATTGAAAAAGAAAAGACCAAATTTCAAACATTCATACACTCTACAGGAATTGACATTGAGAAAAAAATGAATCTCAGTGCAAACCTTATGTTCACCGATTCCAACTGATGAGAACATCGACTATATACTCTATCTTGATCTTTGAACCAAAAAATTACAGGAATTCCCCCTTCAAATATCAATCAATGAGCACTTTGTCTCATGCTCTGCACAATCAAACTTTTTTATCTCTTCGTGGATCCTTTGCCCCTCAATCCATGATAACACGTTAAACCCTTATAGTTGACCCTGAATGCTGTGAGAATTGAAACAATGTCAACACCTCGATTTTTTGCATTATCCTTCAAGTGGGTCTCTTCATTTTGAGCAGGTTGCTTCTTTGTAGTTCCGGTTCACTTCTCCTTTTAACATTCATACATTCGATTATACAACTCGCAACCAACATACAATGCTTCAATGGATCTCGTTCTTTGCTATATGAGATTCACACTTTCTCAATCTTAGCAGGATCATGATCATTGAAGCCACATCATCACCAAAACACATAATACCAAACATATAATCATCGAAACAACAAGCTTGCATGCACATATTTGGAAAATTAAGCATATAATTCCGCCATGGCATATAACAATTTCAATGGCGAACCATATTATCCCAGACACTAAGACACACCCTTATGCACAATGATTGCATTTTTTTTAAACACTTCCAACTTTTCCAACAATAAATACAGGTTTGATATTAGAACTCCTCCATAGACACAAAGACAAAACTCGTGGGTCTCTTTGGCTTGTTCATTCTTTGGCATCTTAATTAAATGGAGTCTACCACCACTCAAACCTCCATGATTTATTTCTCTCATGTTTACAACATTTCAACGCGTACCAAATGTTGCCCTTCACGTCAAGTTCAACCTCAAATAACGCTTGACATTTCCTCTGGATTTGGCCCTCCAAACTACTCGACGATACACAGCTCCATTTCACGAGTTCAAATGAATTTCCTTACACCCACTTCTTCACTCTACATGAATGTGTACAATCAAATATTAGGTATGGCCTCTATGCGGATCGAATTATCTGAACAACAAATGTGGATGGAAAATTGTTGTCTCTAAAATCACTTTCCCACAAGTTCAAAATGATCTACAAGACCCGCATCTCTGCATTTAAACAATTCAGCGTTAGTAATTCAATAAACTGTTGGCCGAATTGATGTTCACATTATTGTAGATCATGATTATGCACCCGTACAACTATCTCTCTTCAACAGTGAGGGGCTCTTCTTCCAGCACGTAGATCTAGCGTCTCCTTCAACTCGTGAATCTCCCCTACACAACTACAACAACAAACATCGCTTTTGCTACGGACCAACACATTTTTTTATGTGCCAAATGATGGCTCTGTCATTTTTCCATGACTCTATCTCTCATGGATTATATCCTACTGCTTTGATACCAAATGTAGGAATTATGAGTAGCAGAGAAACAAATAATAACACACAAAAAGAATCATAAGAACATAAACACACACACAAAACTCACATATTCATTAATGTACAAAATAATGATATATCTCTCTTACACACAATACATTCGTGAAGCCTCATAATATAGAATTGAGGTTCTCATAACCAGATGTCCAATATAGCATAAAAATCTCCACAACTATCTCCACAATATCTCCAAGAATATCTCCATCCCTAACTTCACTCATTGTCCTCATCTTTGATCATACGTAGACTTCTAGAATAAGTCTACTTACATTAATAATAATGTCATCATATAATTATCACAAGTATGAATTATTCCTTCATACTCCCCCTTAATGAATACTTGTGATTCAAACCAGATATTTGAGTTGTCTTCATTTGTGTCTTTTGTATTTTGCATCACCTTTGTCTTATGCATCCTCTCTGCGTCATCTTCATGCACGTGTGTATTTTTACAATCGATCATTTTACCTTTAGCACTCCCACATAGTTTGTTGTTTCAAGTTGTGGGAGTTTCACGTTTATGTAAACAACCATTGGTCATTTCTTCCCATTTTGATTCTGTGTGATTGTAGAAGTGGACACAGATCATTGTAGTTGAACAACAAAGGAAGTATATAGGAGTGAATCGAAGAAAGACTAGAGAGGAGTGAATTGAAGAAAGACCATAGGGGAGTGGAGGGAACAAAATTAAAGGCGCAACATCAATCGTGCAGAGCGTTCCACACACAGGTTAACAAATTTTTGGTCTGGTTTTCTGATTAGATATATTATTCTCTGTCCTTGTTAATATATTACTCTTTTTTTTTTTTAAGAGTTCATATACGTGATACACACCATTAGTTTTTGGAATCCACAACTTTTCTTAGAAATAAATTTACATAGAAATACATTGAACCATCACGATAAGCACCAATATTACTCTTTTTATTTGTTAATATTACTCTTTGTCTTTGTTAATATTACTCTTTGTCTTTGTTATATGTTTGGATATAATAGCATTAAATTTGTTGTCTTCTAATTTGATATTTCCAGAGACTGGTTATCTGTCTGGAACTAGTCTCATATAATTTTATATTTGGATTAAGTTTTATTTAATTTGATATTTGTGGAGACTTTTTTATGTTTGGATCTAGTCCCATTAAATTTTCCTGATTCAAAGATTAATTAACATTTCATGAGATTTTCCTATGCATTAAGTTTTCTACTACTATCAAGGTTTCATCTTTGTTCTCTGAAATTCGTGAGAGAACATGGGTTGGCCGAGCATTTTCATAATATGGGGGCTCAACAACAAGTGCATCTTATAGACCCATTTAAGTACTCACTTACAAAGAATTGAACCTAGGTGGGGAGGGTAAGAATCATTCTCCCAACCACCCAGACTACATCCAATGGAAAAAAACATGTGTGTGTGTATTACAGTATATCATTAATATTATAAAATATAAATAAAATGAATATATAATACAAATCTGTCATCTTTGTGACACTAAGTAGGTAGAAGATGAAAAACACTTTCTCTTAGATTTCCCTACATATACCCATATTATATTCCAATTTAGAAATATTTTCCACAATATAGACCTTCCAAACCTCCTAAGTCATCAAAACTACGGTGATCTTGGAACTCTTCTCTCAATGCTTTTTGAGCATACAAATAAAATTTTAAATAAATCCAGGCAATCTCTTACCTTCTTAAGGTTTGATAGACCCGTCTTAGTGGACGTTAATCATCATCATCGTCATCATATATATATATATATATATATATATATATATATATATATAT